>PVKB01001391.1:192468-426771 GCA_004027205.1 Ctenodactylus gundi
TGTGTGTGTGTGTGTGTGTGTGTGTGTGTGTGTGTGTGTGTGTGTGTGTTGTGCCAATTTTCTAAATGAATGCATCAGCAAGTATTAGCATTGCAAACATGTAACAATATTGGTTTTAAATTTTTTTCAACATGTCCGAACTTTTTCTTGTATCTATTCCCTAAATAACACGGTATGGAAACCTTTTGGCAACATAGTATTTGTGTTATACAATACTTGTTATATAATGTAGTCTAGAGATTATTTAAAGTTTAAAGAATTTACGCACCCTCGGATTTTTGAATCCTGAGAGAAGGAGGAAGGTCCTGAAATCTATGCCCTAAGTCCAAGGAACACCTGTGCTAAGGAATCTCCAGCAATGAATCCCACCTCTTCCTCTTTCAAGTTCCCAAGACCGAGAAGCATTTCCACTGGAGGCAGCTTTCCCCAAGAAAGGAGAGAAGGAAAATTTGACTCAAGGAAATGTTGTGTGACCTAGCAGCACATCTGCTGTCCGTGAGCTATATCCGTTAGACGTGAATAAAAACAACAGAAACAAACAAAAAAAATAGAACTACTATATAACCTTGCAATCCTCTCCTGGGTATATACATGCAGGAATCAAAGCCACCATGTGGCAGAGCTAGCTGTACATCCACGTGGATTCCAGCACTACTCAGTTGAGCCTATGAACTGAGTCCACATGCCCATCAGCAGGTGAATGGATAAAGAGAATGTGGTCTATTTCCATAATACAGTATTTTACGTTCACAAGGGAGAATGCAACATTGTCACTTGCAGAAAAATGAATGTGAAATAAAGATGATTACGTTAAGCCAAATATACTAGTCTCAGAAAAACAACTGGTGCATTTTTTTTTTTCCATTTGTGGAGTCCAAAAAGGTAGGGGGGAAAAATGAAATAAAAACAGAAGAGGAACTATTAGGAAAGGGGAAAGGAAACAAAAGAAAGAGGGAGGGAGAAAACGCAGGATAAAATGAAAGGTGGATATGATCCAAGTACATTATATGCTTGTGTGGGAATGCCACAATGAAATCTGTTTATTTGTATAATTAATATGCACTAAAAATTATAATAAAATTATACGTGTAGTATATCTGGCAGAAGTTAATGATTATGTTCATATATGTGGCTAATTTACAACCCAAATTTCTCATTTGACTTTAATATTTTAATAGATCATTACTAAATAAGTAACCATAAAAATAAATTTTAAGAATGCGAGTAACTAAGACTATTCCAAGGTACGAAGAAAGGAATTAAACACTATCTCAAGGAAGAGGAATATTAAATACAACAAAGATGTATATTTTAAACTACCACAAAGCAAATTATTGAAACTAAACGAATGGAAAAATAATGTCAATCATTTGCAATACATTAGATAATAATATTGATCAAAGAAAGCTGGTGTGTCTGTACTGCTATCAAATATAATAGACTGTGAAGACAAAAAATAAAATGTCTAAATTTCGGTATTTGGTAGGTGACAAATAAAAAATCAATTCAGTCATAAAATATGATTTTGAGGTTTTAAGCATTTAGTAAAATTGCATAAATTTGTTAAAAATAGCATTAGAACTATAGGGAGAAATTCATAGTTTCTCTTATAGAAAAATACAAAATATTTATCATGACTATTGAAAGTTCAATAAAGCAAAAATAAAAAAGAATAAGCCAAGGCCTAGATGTTCCAAAACACAATGTACAGTTTCAACTAGCTGGACAGGTATAGAAGTCTATGCAGTATTTAAAGAATGTGATTACTTTTTCACACACATATTCAAATATAGGTTAACTGCAAAACCGTAAAATCTCAACAAATGTCAAGGAACACATACTCTTCAGATCATGAAGTCTGATCAGAGTATAATTAGTCCAAACAGTAACAGAAATGTTTTCTAGGAATCTCCTCTTAATTTTAATGTCTTAGCGTACTAGAGAAGAAATTGTAGTGAAAATATAAATATCCAGGTAATACATAATTTATGATAAAAATTTCACAGGAAACATACTGATACCTCATCAGATATGATGTCAGATGGGATATTTATAGCCTGAGGTTCTTTACATTATAAAGTAGAAAACTACAAAATTTAATGAACTTAACAGTAGGATAATCACAGAAGAGAGATAGTAGAAAGTCAAAAATGAAAATAGAAACCTGTAAAATGATGAAGATAACATAACCGCTAGGTTTTTGGAAAAAAATAAATTCAGACCTCAGACAAAAATAATTGAGAAATCCAGGCAAGGAGAGTCACGTGTACATGGAGTCAAAATGGGGTCCCTCAGGGAGCAGGACCAACAAGGACCAACTTGTGTAATGGAGAAAGAATTTCCCAAGAGTCCTTACATAAGAAAGGGCAGGTTGAGAGCTTGGACCAGTCAGCCACCAAGCAGGATCCCGAGAGCATCTCGCTTGGGGTGACTGAAGAGAGTTGAATAAAGGCACAGTCCATGAAGATACAAGGAGACTTAATGGGAACCGACAAAGTTTAAGTGGCTTGGATCCCCTCGGGCACATTCACCTTCTCCATCCCTAGAGGGGAAAGAAAAGATAGGATAACCTTTATCGGAATCTAGAGAGAAAGATTCAAAAAAAAAAAAAAAAAAACACCCTGACCTCATTACAGCCCACCCCGCATACCCCACTGAGTCTCCTCATTGGCTGAATCTCACTGAAAGATTTTAATTAAAACAATTCTGCACACCTGAGGTCTAACAGGGGAGGAAAAAGCACCACTGTCTCCCCTGGGGAATCAATACGTTGATTACAGAAGTTACCGCTAGGGTGAGATGCCGGGCAGACATGTAGACTGGGGAGATTTTTGTCATTGCGCCAGAGGCCTGGTCCTCTAGGAAAAGGCGTTGCGTGTCCTTAGCATTGGCCTGGGGCGAAGTGGGACTGCCCTCCCGCTTCCCATTGCTGCATTTATGAGCGCCCTATACAGCACGCCACATTGCACACGCACGGCAGTACATCTAGTATGGCAACGTGTATGAGAACGTTTGGTCAAGATCCGCTGGCAGAGACCTTTAATCCTAATTAATAATATGGCTATTTGTTTGCAGCGGGATCTTCCAGCCTGCACGTGCTGACTCTGATCTTAAGGAAGTTTCCCTAAATTGTTTCCCCTTTCACTTATTTTATATGTTCACACACTCACTGTGTTTGAATTTTTAGTTATGTTCTCACTGACAGAATTGTGTACTACCCATAGGTTCTTTTTGGTAATAATACATTTCAAGGTCCCTCGCGGTGCTGTGAATTTGCACTTTTCGATTTTTTTCTCTCACCTTCCCGGGCTGTAGGGATGGAGAAACTATAACCTCTTATACTCTATTCAGCCACCCTGAATTGGAATTGTTCAGAAATTTATTAAGAATGAGGCCAGGAAAACAATCGACTGGAGAAAAGACGGCATCTTCAACAACTGGTGCCGGAAAAACTGGATCTCACAAGCAGGAGAATGAAACTAGACTTATATCTGTGTCCACACACTAAAATCAGATCAAAATGGATCAAAGAATTGGATATCAGAACAGAAACACGGAAGAAAAGAAAAAGGTAAAACCCTAGAAGACATAGAGATAGGAAAGGATTTTCTGAGCACACCACCAACTGCACAAGAAATCTCAGTAAGAATCAACAAATGGGACTACATTGAATTAAAAAGTTTTTGAACAGCAAAGGAAACAATCAGCAAGGTGAAGAGAAAACCCAGAGAGTAGGAAAAGATATTCATCAGTAACACTTCAAAGGATTAATACAATTGAAAAACTGAAAAACACGAAACTCCCTAAAATAAATGTCTCCATCAAGAAGTGGAGAGCTGAAATGAAAGAAACTTCACAGAAGAAGAAAGACAAATGACCAACAAGCATGTGAAGAAGTGTTCTTCATAATAGGCCATCAGAAATGCAAATAAATAGAAGGTTGGGATTTCATCTCACTCCCGTCAGAATCTACTATATCAAGAACTTGAAATGCAACAATTATCGGTGAGGGTGTGGAGAAAAAGGAACTGTGCTCCATTGCTTGTGGGAATGCAATCTGATATAACCATTATGTAAGGTTTCTTATAAAGCTGAGAATGAAAATTTGATTTGGTCCAGCTATTGCCCTACTGGGCATGTTCCCGAAAGAAATAAAGTCAACATACCAAAAAGACACATGCATATCTATGTTTATAGCAGCACAATTCATAATAGCCAAATCCTGAAAACAACATACCTGCCCATAAATAGAGGAATGGTTAAAGAAGATATGGTACCTATACACAGTGGAATATTATGCAGCCATTAATAAAGACAGACATGAAGCATTTGAAAAAAAAAATTCGGTCAGCTAGAGTCAATAATGCTGTGTGAAATAGATCAAGCACAAAAGACCGACTGTAGAACCTATTTCCTTATTCCTACCTGAAGGAGAATACTAGAAAAAACTCTTGAGAGTACAGAAAATTTTACTTTATTTTGTTTTATTTTTGACATAAGGTCTTGCTCTGTAGTCCCTCCTTCAGGTATGAGTAAGGAAATAGGTTTTGATCGCTCAGTTTATAGGCAAGTGCCTTGAAAACACTGCTGCTCTGATCTTCACGGATTTGTCTACACTTCCCCAGGCCCTTTCTTGATGGCCCTTTCTGCTTCTTTGTAATGTAGAACAAAAACACTACAGTTTAACAAAATGAAATTGGTGCTTTTGTTCTCTCTCCTCAGAGTCCATAAATACTGAATATTTAAGATATCTCTTCCTGCATCCAACCATGAATGAAAAAACAAGACAAAAGTGGGTTCTCCAGAAAATTTTGAATAAACAAGTATCTCTTATATAGTCTTCTTTCTTCTCTTCCCAAGTATCCACCTTTATTCTCTTCCACCTTCCCAAAATGACAATTCATTATAAGCTGACCTTCAAACATTCCCCAAGGTTGATTATTCTCCAGATCCTCTCAAGTAGGCAATGAGATCTGATACAGTCTTGTTCTCTGCAAAACGCTGCTTTAATAACAAATTAATCCTCCTTGGTACTAGATTTTTATTTCAAAAGAAGTTCTCATTACTTTAAGCCAATGTTCTCCACGTTGTATTTTTGAAGAGAAAAGTGCACCTTTAAGTGTGAGTATTCTAGGGAGTTTCTGACACTTTAGAAAATTGATAATGGAAATACGTGAGGGCAAGGGGATCCCCAGCATGGTCCGCAGAGATGACGAGCTTTTTGTCTTCCTTTTCCTAGCGGAGGGAAGTGGACGTGATCTGACACACTTCCGGTTTCCCTAAAAAAAAAAAAGACTGTGGACGAGTGCCCCTTTCGTGAAAGGCACAAAACTGAAACATAAAAAGGCCCCAACATGAATGGCAAGGTAGAAAGAGAGGCCGTGAACCTCTGAAAAAGAAAAAGGTAGACATAGATGCTCACTCATTCCCCAAACCCCGTGATTCTAATGTGTTACAGAATTTGGAATGCATGCATTTACCGGGAAAAAAAGAGTTAAATTTTATGTCATGTGAATTTTTTTCAACCACCATAAAACTGTAAAAAAAAAAAAAGAAAAAAGAAAAAAAAAAGAATGAGGCCAGCAGTTGGAAACAGGCTTGGTTTCTCTGGAAAGAAAAAAATGTCGATGATTTAGAAATGATGTGTTCTAGTGGTTTGAGTCAAGATTCTTAAATTATTTACCAAATTCTGGCTGAGTTAGTAGAACTGAACAAAATAAACAGTACGAATGTGAAAGAAAAATTGGGTTGCCAACAATTGAGGCTTTAAATAGACATCTTGTGTCTCTCAGCACGGGCTGCATTCCTCCGGCTACAGCGACCTTCACACAGGCACATGGCATGCACGTGGTAAGTGTGTTCAGAGCTGCCAAAACGACAACAAGCTGAATTTTAAATAATCTGATAGAGTGGATTTTTCTTTTAACTCGTTTGCTTATTCCCACTAGAAATAGTCACTTACATTCCCCAGGGGTGGTGGTATGAAAATTTACTTTTGTTCACAACATAGTCTAACTTACTGGCTGAAGGATTACATCTAAGTCTTGTTTCATTTGTTTGTTTTTGAATATGGGTCCCATTAGAAACTCTGTTGGAGCCATTTGGAAAGGAGGTTATGTACACAATGTGCTGCACAATTTCCAGACAGATTTTAGACAAAAGTCCAGTGAGAAACCCTGAGGTTTAATACTCTGTCTACTGGGGCATCTTCAATGCTACTGGAGATTTCCTGGGAACGAACTTTACCCTTTTATCTTTTCCTTACTTGTTCAGTTCTTTGTTTTGCTGTGCCCCAGTTATGTATTACACGGAGACTCCAGACACAATTAGATATGTGTCTTCCACGTCTACAGTCATGACTGTGACTTCCATTGACCCAGTATTGCTCCTTCTCAGCTCTGTCGCTGTGGTTTCAATGAGTTGCCTTTGGCTTTTACAACACACGAAGATTCTTGTATCCCACTACTTCCTCTGCCTAGAAAGCTCTTCCTCTTTAGATCCTCCTGACCATCATTTATTTAGTTGTTACCGCTCAGCTCAAATAAGTCTTGCTCCAAGAAGACATGTTGTACTTTCTCATACAGAGATATCTGTTCTGCTGTAAAAGTAATATGAAAATTTAACATAAAGGCAATGAGATGTCAGAAGAATAGGCAATTCATGACATAAGTTAGTTTACATTTTGTGTCACATTATCTCTTTATGATGTTCATATTAGAAAATTTAAAGGCAGAAATTCCAAGCACAATTTCCATACTCAATGTCTCTCTTCATCTAGGTCATGCAAGACCCGTTATTTCGGAAGAAACCCATTAATTCTGGTATTTCTCTGTCCCTATCTCTCTCTCTTTCAGGATTAGTAAATCTTCAAAGATATTCCCACAACACCTGTACTGGTATTGTACAGACTACATATGAGAATCACCTTGGGAACTTGTTAAAGCCTGAGAATTCTGGGTGAAGCAGTTGGTATTTTAGTTGCAAACACCAGAGCCCACTCGTACAAGTTGAAACAAAAAGGAACTTATTACAGCACATTCGATTTCTCTGAAAATCTCTAGGGTCTCCGAGATTGAGATTTCAACTCACAGGCTGTAGATAACAAGAACAGGATAAAAACTAGGCCACTGCTTGTCTCCTGACAAGGACTCCTTATTGCTGCTGAGATCTGGCACCTAGTGTGGAGACTGAGACCTGGCCAGGGAGGCAACACATAAAGCAACAAACATTGCCTGCAGTGCCCCGGTAGCACTGCCTCCAAGAGCTCTGTGCCTCCCTCCAATACCCCAGCACATCACTGGAAGAACAAAGCTTTCTTTCTCACATCGTTCTTTGCAAGAATAAAACCCAAGAAGGGGCATTTGTTGGGCAGAGCCTAGGAAGCGTGCAACCAGGCAATTCTAAATCTAAGCATTCCAATTTGTAAAAGATGTGGTTTATAAGATAGAAAGTAATGAAACTGTAGCACGACATGCAAACGATTCCTGCAGGCACAAATTTTGTTCAGCACGTGGCATCCCTTCCCTCTTCCCAGGAGAAGCCCAACACTTCTGATTACTGTTTCTTGATTTCAGAGTTACTAAGAAAAGCACACTGCATGGAGCCCAGGGTGAAACAATGCTTTACTCAAATAGAGACGAGACAGAGAGGTGAAGAAGGAGTAAAAATAATTAAGATGTGATATGTATGGACATCAGTTTCCCAAGGTGAATGTCCACACCCACCCCTCCCTGTGGATTCATGTGTTCTGGCTGTTACAGGTGCAACGTGAGTTTGCTTTCTAGTGAGATGCTCAAACCAACTATTTCTGAATCATGCATATTCATTAAAAGACCCCTAAAATCTCTGAGCAAAGATCTCATTATTTTGATTCTTGGGCAGCAAAATCAGTTTCTTGGTCTGAGACAGTGTGTTGCATAGGACTTTTATTTAATCCTGGCTGTTTCACACACAGAAACGTGGGTCGTATTAAAGATCCTCCTAAATCCAAATGAAATGACTTTCCTAGGACAAGCCACTGGCTCACCCCCAGTGATTCGAATATTCTGTGGTAATCATCCTACCACTGGGAGGCTGATTGGTTCTCTGTGTACAGATAGGAAGGCAACAGGGCTCAGAACTATCGCACACTGCAAAACTGCACTCAGGCCTCAAAGTAGCCATGCCACCTTTGGAAAAGAGAAAGCCATACTACTAAGGTCTTACACATAATCTTCAAACCAGCACCTCCATGACCCTTCTGCACAAAATCAGGGGGAGGCTGTAAAGAAACTGGAGAGCTGTGCATTAGATAGAATTTTGTTCACCTGATTATTTATATAATTCCTTAGATGAGCAATTTTGTTGAGTATTTACTGAAAAACCTAGTTGCCTCACACAAAGCGTATTATGAAATCTCTTCCATCAGATTATCACCTCACATTTTTATTAGCAATATGCCAGGTATCTTACTTCTAAGATGATGAGCACCCACTTTTTTGGAAAAAAAGTGAAGAGAAAAATGAAACCATCATGAAATTAAAGTCACACTGGAGACAGTGAAAATGAGAATTAGCGATCCTGAAGATAAGAAAGGACAGAAGTGACATTTCTTAAATTATCATGATGTCGTGAAGTTGAAGTAAAATAAAATACACAGAAGTAAATTCAAAATTAAAATGAAGAAGAAATAATGTGAAAGGCAAGTGTGGCCTTAACACATACCTGACTGATGTCCTCGAGGAAGAGAGTTGAACAGACCAGATAAGTCATATTCAAAAGCATAAATCAGGAGAAAATTTCAAATCTAAAAACCTGTCATTACAGCATTAAAAATCTCTGTCTTGCTATCTATGATGCATTTTAAAATTGAAGAAATAATACCAGAGGTTATTCACTTAAAAGAAAAAAAAAGTTTATTTGGCTCGCAGTTTTGCAAATTTCAGTCCACAGTTGATTGGTCAGCTGTTTTAAAAAGTGTGGTCAGGCAGCACTTTATGTTAGGGATATGTGGTGGAGGAAGGTGCTCATCCAGTGGCTTCCAAGGAGCAGAAAAAGAAATAGAGAACCAGAGAAAGCGAGAGAGAGAGAGAGAGAGAGTAAGTAGAGAGAGGCAAAAAGGAGTGAGCCAGAAGAGCCAAGGTCACAATATTTCCTTCAAGGCAATCCCAGTAATTTATCTTCTTGAAAAAGGCCCCATTTCTTGAAGGTTCCACCACCTCCAAATAGAGCCATGAGCTGCTTATGTACTTAATATAATGCCAACAAATAATGGCGAAATAATATGGACAAAACCATTGGCCTTTGGAGGACAGTTCAGTCCAGACTGTAGTGATACATAAATACAAAACACATAACATAATATACATTTATATCAAATTATTACCTTTGAAAATACTGAAGATCCAACTCAAGGCCTTCTTACTCAGCTACATCTTCAGCTCATTTTTAAATTTTTGAGATAGGGTCTTGCTAAGTCACTAAGTTGCCCAAGCTGAGCTTGAACTTGCAATTCTCCTGCCTCTGCTTCTCAGAGTGCTGGGAGTACAGATCTGTGTTACCAGATCTGGTTCATATGAAATGAAATGAAATAGAAATGATGGTTCTTTACTACCCATGATACACTATTCAGACTCTATGACACGTGAACTGTGTGCTTTCTCATAGACCTTGCCAGACCCTCTCCAGCCACTGCATACATGCATACATTCTATACGCTGCTCAGGTGGCCTAGCCACCTATTTTCTAGAAGAAGAAGAAGAAGAAGAAGAAGAAGAGGAGGAGGAGGAAGAGGAGGAAGAGGAGGAGGAAGAGGAGGAGGAGGAGGAGGAGGAGGAGGAAGAGAAAAGAAAAACAAAGGCTCCTCTGGCATCTGTGTTTCTATAAGATCTTCCCCCTTGAAGGCCTCCATTATCCAAATTCGCATCCTACCTTAGGGAATGTCTATAGGAAAATTCTTTGGAAGTTTCTTCTTAATGCACCTAAGGAAGATTGTTTTCTTTTTTGTGGTTTACTTAATACACAGGATACTGATATGACTTAATAGTTATCTTTTATTGCTTTGCTATAATAATAGGGTATGATTTTGTAGTTATTTCTTTTTTTATCTTTCTCTCCCTGCTAGTTTGTATACTTCTATAAAGTAAAGACAAATTTATGCTCCCTTTTATTTCCTGCACTTAGCACAGTTAAAGCAAGCAATGAATGAGCTAGACTAACACCTAATGTATATATTTCCTTCATGGTTAAATGATTGTGTTCATGTACAAAATTATATAACATTAATTAGACAGTCGTAATATACATGGATACAGATTTACATATGTAAACTTTATTAAACCCACTGAAGACAAGCAACACAACACGTCTTGCTGTACTTAGAAGTCTTGCATTATTTTGCATAGGATTTATCATTGAGTTAAAATCCAAAACTAATTGTCAAAATAAAGAACGTATTCATTTCTACTGGAAAAAATAACACTCTAACTATTTCACCATTATTTGTTGGCATTATATTAAGTATATAAGCAATAATTTAATTTTCTCAATAAAAGGTAAGTTGATATGCTCAAAAGGAGTGCCTCACATGTCCAGGGGAAGCATTTTTCTTCTCCTCTCTTCATTGTAGTTACTGTTAAACACTTAACTTTCAGGAGTATTTTTACTTTATCTTTGAAAGATCAGAAAACTTTTTCTTTTAATCTTCTGGAGTTCTACCAGTTGTCTATAAGCGTATCAGTCAACTGACTTTAAAATCCCTAGTGGCACATCCTTTGGTCATGCCAACCATCCTGTGTCCATGTGTTACTGCTTCTCATAGAAAGGATTATTTTGTGAGAAATAAAAGCTCAAAATTGTCTTCTAGTTATCTCTACTATATTTCTTCAGTTATGAAATGCTTTATTTCAAGCTCAGCATTTCAACCAGATCAGTATCCCTAAAATGTGTTGGGCTTTCCCCCACAAACGGGATTGACTGTTCCCACTGTCCTGTCCCTCCTGACCGTTTTATGCTTTATTTGGGAACCTTATGTGTTTCTTTGTCTGACCTAACCCAACCTATGCTTTATTTCCCTGCACGTTCGTTCTGGACAGGCAGCTTTGACCACCACTCCATCATCACTCTCATTGGGTCCTTTCTTCTCTCTTCCTGTTACTGATTTCCACTTGGCTTGCAGGCAGTGAAGCAGCTTTTCGTGAAATCAAGTCACCCTTTACGGACTTGGTTAAAGAGAGTATTTCAGAAGCTGGCAAGTTATTCAATAACCTTCCTCATTTTTATAAAGTGAGCTGCATAGAAGAGTTTATTGTGACTTACAGATGGGTCCGAGAGAGACTGGGCACCATGACCTCTGTGTCACCTGCACACCACTGTAACTTTCCTTGCTGTGGTATCTCACGGTATGTGAGAAACAGCTTAACATCGCTCGATATGTTCAGTACACACAGCCAACATGTCAAGGAAGCTTTTAATCAAATGTTGTTCCAAAGCTAGTATATTGTAAAACCTTAACGGATATTATAAAAGGTAAATTAGGGGTTCCACCTTGTTTCTCATATCTGTATTGATTTTATGTCTTGAATCAAAATAAACTGTTTCCAAACACCGTTTGAGTTGATCTTTATCTTTTATCTTGCTCCATATATTTCAAGAGAAAGAGGAAGAGGCTGACAACAGCACTATTTTTAACATCATATGACCAAGATGAAGGTACTTTTCTTTGTTACCCTAGAATGTCTACATCAGTCACCCTTTTAAGGTGTTATTGTTGGACTCCCATTCTACACATCCGACATTCAAGCCCTCAGTATCTCTACTGGCACACCATAGACAACCTACAGGAATAACTGTCGTTGTTTTATGGGTTCCCTACAGGCTTGTGCTAGAAAGAGATAAGCTAAATTCCAAACCAGGAAATCCTGAATTCACAATCTCCACTCATCTTGCCCGCAATTTAGTTTTATTTTCAATCACAGTTGAAGGAGAAAATGAAAACACTGGAGAAATCAAAACGAAGGTGGGCCTGAGCAAGGAAAACAAACTTAGGAACAAAATTGACTTTCTAAGGATAACTTTAAAAATCTAACAGATTAAATATGTTTAAAGACTTCACAGATCTCATGGGGTAAATACAAAGACTAACAAAATAAGAATTGAATCTATAATACTAGACTTAAATAAGCACTGTGCTTTCCAATTTCCATCCTCCTATCCAAGAAGAAAAAAATTAAAAAGGGGAAAAGGATTCTTTAATGATCATAGAGAGATGGCCTTTAAAATCTGATTGAGAAAGAAATTAGTAGGATTAGGTTTTGTGTATGATAACATCTTACCATATCCTATTTTAAAGTATAACCAGTCTATAGGTTCAATATTTTCATTTACTTGTTAGTATAGTATGGAAAGAATCAATAAAAGGTGTGCTTCAAGGTATTTGTGACATAGTCACCCACTTAGTTATTGGTTCGGGATTTGAAGAATAATGAATTATAAGGTTACCTGAAAATAGAAGTGCAAGAACAGATGCAGAGCTGAAATGTGCACAAAGAACAGTACACAATTATGTTATGGCATTCTTTGTCTTACTTTCTCTTGTTTTTTGAAACAAGTCTTTGTTTAATTTCAATCGGCCTCATCTTTGAAGACTAGATTGCATAGTATACACAATTTTGTGATGTAATATCCATTCGAAAGATACATATATGCATAAACACATACACACATACACTTATGTATGTGTGTGTGTATATATGTGTATCTTCATCTTGAAAGAAAATGAGGCAGGGAATTTTCAATGATCACACAGATTTTAAACATTGATGAACACAGAATTAATACAATAAGGTTTTAACTCTGATAGCATCTTTCCATGTTTTTTCTTTTTCCCCATTGTGTGTGTGTGTGTGTGTGTGTGTGTGTGTGTGTGTGTGTGTGTGTGTGTGTGATACAGCATGCTTACACGGAGCGTGAGTATTCTGTGGCCATATGTATCATGTCAACATTGCAACCCCTCCCCTCGCCCCTTTTGGCCTCCCACACCTTCCAATGTGATTCCCAGCACCTCACCCGTTTGGTTCTATAAAATGCCTGAATACTGGGTTTCTCGTGTTAGAGAAACTACGTAAAATTTAATCTTCTTGATTTTGATTTACTTCACTAAACATGATGGTCACAAGTTGGTCACCTAAATCCATATTCTATTTTAAAATGTAATTCGTCTAACGTGTTCAACAGTTTTCATTTACTTGCTCAGTATATTGTTAAAGGAATCAGTACAAGATATTCTTTAGTGTATCTGTGATATAGTCACCTACTTGGTACCAGCTCACATCACCTACACACACACACACACACACACACACACACACACCCCATCTTCATATTGAATTATGTTCTATTTTACATTTTCTCTTTCAATTATTATTGAAAATAAAACTTTTATGGAGAAGATAAGAGAAGGTCTAGCTTTTAAAGATTTTTGGTTTAAAATTTACCTTACCTTTTTTAGCGTAAGTCTATTAAGAACTCATCAAACAATGATAGTGATTCTGACAAACTGCCTATAATTTCATACATTCATATAATATACTGCGCATAAATATACACACAGAAATATTCATAACTGTATACTATATATTATGCAATAAAACTCCGTGCAATTCTAGCTTAGTTCCTTATTCATTACTGGAACAAAATACCTGACATCCACAACATAAGGAAGGAAAAGATCATTTTAACTCACAAGTTTCAGGAGGTCTCACACAGTCTGTTCATGGGCAGCTGGCAGTGGTGGAAGCACATGGCAGAGGCTTCAGAGCTGCTCAAAACATTGCAGACAGAAGTCAAGTGAGTGAAGACCAATTGATGTGTGGAGACTTTTTGACTCAGGCAAGGCCAGAGCTTTTCCAAGAAGAAATTGTAACGATGCTCCTTCTTCCTTTAATTACTTCAAGCTAGCAGTTGGGCCCCCCACACCAAAGGTGGGCACCCTCCACCATTTTCTGGCCCACAAGTCAATAACAAACACCTGAAAACCATGCCCTGGGTGCCCCACAATCTCAACAAGTTGACACAATCCCTCTAGATCAAGCCCCAACATCTAGCCTTTCCAGCTTGTCATACCTCCAAAAGCACAGAGTTTCAGTTATTCCACTACATCCAAATATGCAAGTATTCTGGGGGGGGGGGGGGACATTCCAGAGTGAAACTACCGCAAACTCTTTATAAAATTTCAATGAATAACACACAGGGAAATCTAAGACACAAGGAATTAGTCATTATAAACATTCTTTCCTTTCAATTCTAATTCTGTGTGAGAGTATTTCTTTGAAAACTCAGTGACTATTAACCTTCACTCAATACTACTTTAAGCTGAAGAGATGAGACAGGATTGTACAACTTCTGACTTTCCTAAAATGAGTGAAAGTTCTTGAGCAAACAATACCTTTAAGATCAATGAACCCAATAAGGGCAATTACCACAACCATCTTACTCTAAATTAAAGAGACCTTTTTAACTGGAAGGACCACGTGATTCACTGGCTGAGAAGATTAACCTAGGGAAGAGAGGCTGGGTGCTTGAGGTTTCTCTCTCGGTTACCCATCTGTCACTTGTAGAGCACATTGCGTATACCCAAGAGCTACATCTTAACCGGCTGAGAGAACTTGATAGAGATTGATGGTGGTGTGAGGATGAGGAAAGATATTTCAGACCTTAATGAGCTTGCACTTCCTGGGAAAATGCAGAATATCAGTGGGGCCCTGGAGACTCGTGACCCAATCCAGGTGACATTGCTCTATTTCTCTTTAAGCCATAACCCAGATTTTCTGTTGTTGAAGAGAGAGGCATCTCTGGCTTCTAGGCATAGTTATCCATCTCAGATTGACACTGGCTTTCCTGAAGTGAAAATTAGTCTTAGTTGAAACAATTTTTTATTGCTTTTCCTGACGCTTCTTGGGTTGCTGTCCACCTATTTGCGACTGTTGTTCTATCCATGGCTCATGAATGTTTTTTCACACTGGTAACACAAAGACTAGTAATCATAACACAATTCCTAGACACGTTGCCATTTATTTTTCTTGTATTCCTCTCACCCAACTGTTCCCCGTCACACAAGTACAAATTTTCTTTTTGCTTGTGTTAGGATAATAAATATATCATGCAAGCCAAAACTTAATTAGCATGTTTTCTGTGATGTAACAAAAAAATCTGCAAAAGCACATATAAATTGGCATACTTTATATCTATGCTATGTTTATACCCTTTGGCTCTAAAATAGCTTTCCTGGGAATTTATTCTAAAGAAATAATTGAGCAGATGCAAATACAAACAAACACAGTGTTTATAAGGCCATCATTGTTAATTATACAAAAATGATTAATCAAATATCCATCTATATAAGAAGAGCTAAACACAGAATACATCATTAAATAAGATCGATACATAGTTAAAATAATTAAGATAATATAAAGAACTGGAATTGCTAATAATGGAATATTATTTAAAAATCATTAAATAAGAGAACATGCTTTTATATAACTACAATAGTATAAAACATAACTACACAGATTAGCAGTGAAGTAATATAGAAAATGAAAATAGTTTTTGGGCTAAGTTGATGTCAGTAATCTTTTTTCTTTAGAAATCTATATTGTCTCACTTATATTCTACTTTTCATAGTATTGATATTTGAGGAATCACAAAATATGCTATCCTATATCAATTCTATATGCAGAAACTCAAGTTCTGCTGACTCATTATAGCAACAGTGAGTGAAATAAAGTTTAGCGTTAGAATTTTGCTTTTAAATATTCACACATCTAATATGAATATAAAATAACATTTAAGTAAATAAGCACCCCAATGTTGTTTCCATGTTTGTGGTATGCATACTCCCGAAAACAATGAAAGCTTAACTCTGCACTAAAACTTTTGATTTGCCTGTCTGTAAGTATATATCCATGCGTCATTTTGCTTAAACTGTTGAGAATAAGTTAAATAGTTTGTCTGTCTTGTGAAAATACTCCACTCCCTAAAAACAGGTTTTCTCATATACTCCATGTACAATGATTGAAATCAGAAAAATTGACATTGTCGATCCATATTAATTTATTCTTAATTTCATATACTAACTCCATCCAGCAACCCAATAATTTTTTTTCCAGATTTTGTCCTCAATATTTAAGATCTGATCTAAGACCATACAGGTCATTGAGACTCATAGGTCCTACTCTCCATTTGTAAGAGTGCTGTCACTGCAGTTTGTCTGATCTTTTCTCAAGACCAGACTCAAATTAGGTGCCTTAGTTGAGATACCACAAAAATGTTGAAATCATTTTCTAGATTTCTTTTCTCATTGTTAATAAGAAGAGAAGTGGATAATGTTTCTTAAATCATTAATTATATGTAGCAGCGGTTGTAACACGGAGAAGTCTCGATAGGTGAATCATGAAGTGTTGCTCTGAAGAGCCGAACCCTGACAAGTGAACGCTTCATTGGGCTTCCTAACGAGTGAGCAGCGTCCTAAGATCAGTAGGTGAAGCAAAATTCTTCTAAATGCAAAGTTTATCTATCTAGACTTAATTTCCAGCAGTTCACTACAAACGACACTGCATTGGCCCAAAGAGTAACAGGGAGGCTCACTGATACTTTAACTTCAACTTTGAGTCATAGCAATTAAATCACAGTGACACTTCCTCTCTTCTGTCAAGCTAAGGACAGTTCTACCATTATGGGGGACAGTGCAGAGACCGGAAAGCCACAGTTCAGTGCTCCTCCTAAAGAGAAGCTCCCAGTCTGGCAATGACAAAATCCATCCAGGAGTTACATGATCTGAATAGCATGGAGAGTAAGAAAGGTGCGGATCCGGGGATCTAGTGCCTCTTGGTCTTCTTTGCCATTGGAATCCCGCTCATGAAAGCCACTGTGTTCCCCGTAGATGCTTCATCTGGAGCAGGATGCTACTTGTGCTTACTGAGGTTCTTCTGTGTTATTCCAAAGCAAATCTCTATAAGTCATACTTGGAGAGATATGTGTTGGGAAGATCTTTGGAAAAGAGAATTTATTCGTTTCTGAAGAACTAGTGTTGATTTTTCTGTCTGTGCTTCTGTTTATTTGTTCTATTCATGGTGCATATTTCCCCAACAAAAGACGATGACAATCCTTCTTATGCATTTGCAAATGTGACACAGTCTGACTACCGGAAGCTTTTTGAGCAATGATCTTCAAAAATTCTAAGTCAAAGAATACTCCATTTTTCACTGTTCTTCCTACTATAATGCTGGAAAGCTCAGGTTTCTTTTTCTATCTGAGCATCACTGAACAAGAACAGATTTCCTAATGTCAACTCTCTCAGTGTCTTAAAGATGAGAAAAGGAGGTGTTGGGAAAACA
This sequence comes from Ctenodactylus gundi, assembly GCA_004027205.1. Lineage (NCBI taxonomy): Eukaryota > Metazoa > Chordata > Mammalia > Rodentia > Ctenodactylidae > Ctenodactylus > Ctenodactylus gundi. The sequence continues at coordinate 209,838 of PVKB01001391.1, forward strand.
TGGCAAAACAGTTTGGCTCAGATTAAAGCTCAAAGGCCCTGATCCTACAGCAAAAATAATAAGGAATCAGGTCACTATTTTCTGCAAAACTGCACACATAGCCTGCCCTAAGTGGACATAAGTGAAATCGTCACCCAAGACCTTGAGAGGTGGAAAGGAGAAGTAAAGAACATATTAAATTGGAGAAAAATAGAAATTCAGAGATAGATCGAAAGAAAGAAAGAAAGAAAGAAAGGTGACGTATAGAGATATTACAACGTGATGTATGTTAGCTATCACCACCTAACAAACAAAACGTAATAGTTTCAAGTCCAAATTTAGTGTATTAGGATACCTAGCTATGTATCCGCTGTCTGGGCAATTATGGTGATCTGAGCTAGTCATTTGGCTTGAACACATAATCTCTGGTCAATTCTAGTTTAGTTTGGTGGCTTGGCTGACCTTGAGGCGGCTCTGTTACATAAGTAGGTCCTCGGATGCAAGAGTTGGACTGGTTAGACTAATACATGGGTCTCGCTCTGAAACAGGCTAGCCCAGGTACAGCCTCACATCAATGGCAGAGGGATGACAGGAAGGGCACAGGCCTGCTGGAGCCATGGAAAGGCCTCCAAATGGTCCCACCATCACTCCCATTCTGTTCTGTTGATGCAAGAAAGTCACAGGGAAGTTCAGATCTGAATGCAGAGGAGCAAAGTCCTGGTATAAAGGACATAGATTTAGAGGTAGAATTGGGGCCATTTGGGCAATTAACACACACTGGGAATGTTTAAGAAAAAAGGTTGTGGTCATATTTGGATAAACACTGACTCTGGACAAACGGCTGTGCTGAGCAAAGAGGCCGGGATTGTAATTAAAGTCATAATTAAGTATATGCCTTTTCAACTGGCTGCCAATGGGAATCTGAGCACAGAAATGATAGGATTGAGAACATTAACCTGGCAACATTGCATACAATTAATTGGAGTAAGAAGGAGCAATAGCTTCACTTATGAGGCTATTAAAGGGCAGGGGTGGGGATTAATATAGATTAGGTCCCTGAGGTCAGGGGCAGGGTTGAAGAGAGGCAGTCGGACTTGAATCACCTGGAAGAAATAAAATCAAAGAACTCTGAACCTAAAACGAACAAAGAAGGAACCCAACCTCCTCTGAGGGTATGTAGGATTAATGGTAGAAAGATGATTATAGAATCAATGTGCATTTTTCAGGAAGTGATCTCAAAGTTGATTCCTAGAGCATATTGTGCTTATTACTCAGCATTAAAAAGTATGCTGTGTTAAATGAAAAAATAGAGGGACAATCTCAGTGGCTTTTCACAATAAAAACTCACTTGTGCCTCCATGTGAATCTCAGGGCTCTTTCTCACGTATGCCCTGAGAAACCACTCCAGGCGGAAGTTCTGCCATCTTCAGCAGTGCTGTATTTGAATAACCAAATTCTCCTGGTTTGTTCAGACTCCTGATCTTTCCTGGGTGTAGCCCCATCTTACCATAGAGCAATGGTGCTATCCAAGCAACAGAATAAGGAAGTGCATATAAAATTGGTGAAATGGAGAAAGCTCAGTAGGTTTTATAGTTTATCAAATAGGTGAATGAACTAATATTTACTCCTAGTTCTAATAACACTGAGTGGCTTTGCAGTAACTTGTCACTGAAAGAATTAGATGAAGGGTGAAATAAGACTGAAGCTATCTCCACCACTTCCTAGGAGTTTAATTGATTTCAAAATGAAATTTAAAAATATACTAAGCACTTTTTTTATAGAAAGATATATCTCTTATTGTCATCATAAGGATGAACTACAAGCAAAAGAAAAGAAATTTCCTCTTTAGTTAAGTATTATTTGAATTTTTGTACTAGATAAATATATACATGTGAAAATCATGTTTGAAATAAAACAATAAAAACTAAGAATCTAAAATATTATAGGGTAAATATAGACTTCTGACCACCAGTTCCCACTTGCTTATCTTATTATAGTCCAACATTAGTTTGCCCTAGTCCCCAATATGACCTTTGTACTTTGGTCAGGAAGAGCATCTTAAAATCCCGTGTGAATCCCTGGTCCTTGGCTTTCCTTTTTGCAACCTTGGGGACCTGGCAATCCTCTCAAGCCCAAAGAATCCCAAATGCATCTCCTCCTGGATTTTATGATGTCCCATGGCTCCCCATTTAAATTCCAGCTGCTGAAGGGTCTTTGCACATAGATCCATTTTACTGGTACCTCAGACTTCTATAGAAACCAAAAGGAACTCATCTTCACTCTCAGGATAGCGCCCTCAACCTAAGTTCATCAGTTAGTGACACCACCATCTAAAGAATCCCTTCAACTCAAATCCTTCCTCCTTCTCCCTTTCCTTTCACTCTGTTACTATGACTTTTCCTTTATGCACGTTTTGCGGGTTTATAGTGGCTTAATGTCACATAAAATCTGATCTCAGCGAACATTTCTGGGTCTCTCATTACTCAGCGCCAAGCTTTCTACATGTTCAGAAAAAATAAAAGTCTCCCCATTGTTCCTCGAAGTCCTTTTTCTATTTCTTACCCTGCATAAATGGAGACCAGTATTCTGAAGGGCAGCTATCTTATCTCTCTACCACTTACCTGGCATTGTATTACACTCGACATGAACTCAAGAGACATTTGTTAAATTAAATCACTTTTCCTAATCAGATTGTAGTATTTTGAAGATAGGACCTTTCATACAAGAAAGAGTTCAAACGCATAGTAGGAGCTTCATAAATTTTAAATGATGTATTTTAATTGGATGGCTTCTCTTCGTTATTCAGGCAAAGTGAATGAAATACAGAAAATAAACTGCCATTGAGGTTAGGCTCTTCTCCAAGGGAAGAGAGGGGATGAATGATTCCATTGAGTTCTATAAGATGAGTATCTGGCCCGGTATTCATAGAGAAGAGTAAATTAGATTTTTAAAATAGTTTCAGGGTTAATAATGTAAGATGTTATTAGAAACACAGGTAAGGAATCATTTTTAATGCAGTCTGTGACCTTTATCTTGATGTATGGGAATAAGAGATTTATACATCAGAATAGGATGAATTGTTCACTTTCATCAAGGATTTGGAAACAAAGGGCAGAAACTCAAATTGAGAACATTCAGATCTGACTGAGCACCAACAGCGAGAATGCTTTGCAATTTTCTGGGTTCTGCCAAAGACCCTGAGAGACAAAACTGGCCCTGAGGGAGATGGCAGGTTGGAGTAAGAAAGCTATTTTTTATGCATAAATACACAAGTCATAATCATCTATAATGTAAGAGGCAATAAAGGAGATCCAAAAACTGCCTGTGTCACTTTGATGACATTTGGAAAAATATGGTGTTTGATTAAAGTTTACTTCAATACAATGAGGCCTCTGGGGCATGTCCCTCATTAGATTTAAGAGGTTAAATAGATGTAACCAATCTTAACACAGACTTATTAAATATTGTGTGGATTTTATAAACTCACTGGAGATTCAATACTAGTTATCATGCAATTAGTAACTCTTCCCTCATTCTTGTGGGTGCTGGCTAGAGTTTAACAAGAAGTTAGTTACCATTATGTAACTATGAGATTTAATATTTAAAATTCTATTGAAAAACATAAAGATTCAAAGATTTATTCAATGTATTTAAGACTTACAAACATTGTCTCAACTCAGAGAAATAATCAGGAATAAAAAAACATTCTATTGCTTACTCTGAGACAAATGCTCAATTTCTCATTGATTTAATATACATTTAATAAATTATTAAGTCAAGAGAACTGCTCATTAAAGATTGTATCAATTTAAGGAAATGTTCTCATCTATGATTTACTCAATCTAATGTTCCATTGATTAAATGTTCTTCAGATATGAAAAAGTCAACTTCAGGTTTAAAAGCTATCAGGTCAATTTAGGAACGTATTCAGAACCTACAAAAGCCAATGAGCCAGAATGTGGTTTGCACACTCCGTGCTCTGTGGCACTGAAAGTGTCAATGGTGCTACATAACAGTTTACCTATAATGCTACTTGAAAGCAATTCAGAAGAAAAATATTTCAATTCTGCCAGTCTATCAAGTGCTTCTAACTGGGACCAATGGCAACAAATGGTAGGGGGAAAGTAGTGGACGGGAAAATTCTTGGGGTAGACCTAGAAATCTGGCCTGTGGGATAAAAATGTCTCCCCCAGAAGTTGTATATGATATCCATACCCCAGGATTTTAGTGATGTATCATCCAGGTATGACATTTCCAGGATATCTCTGTAGAACATAGCTACGATGGTTCAGATCTAAAATGTCCCTCCATCTCATCTGTTATTAAATTACGAGAGTGCTATAATTACCAGTGGGTTAATATATTGATCACTTCATAGTTGATGGTACTGTTGGGAGGTAGGGGCTGGTTTGAAAAGGTGGGCCACAGGGGGCATAACATAACTTGGCATGCTATGTCCTTGTCCCCAGGTTTTCTCTCTCTCTCTCTCTCTCTCTCTCTCTCTCTCTCTCTCTCTCTTTCTGTTTTCTGCCCACTATGGGTGGAGCAGCTTCACTCTAGCATGCCCTTTCTTAGTGGGACTTCTGGCTTGGAAGCAGCTCATTGTGGACTGAACTCTCTGAAATCATGAGCCAAGCAGACTTCTCCTTTAAGTTGCAGGTGTCATGTATGTGTCATGTATGTGTCCCAGGGATGAGAATGTGCCTAGTAGAATGGATTACTATTTGCTTCCATTTCACAGTTGATGTCATAGCCTTACTCTAAGACTTGACTTCTGCTTAGATCAAGTAACATTAGTATTGTCTGATGGACATAGGACAGATTTATAAGAAAAAGTTTTCACTTTGAAACAAACCATCCAAATTGCACACCTCTGTATTTATGGGCCTAAAATAGCACGGCATCTTCAACTTAACTGTCATGTCAAGTTCCTGGGTGCTATAGCAGGGGATCAGTGAGCTCAAGCACCCATCTTTCATGTGCCCTTTAACATTAAAAGAATAATATCCTTGTATTTATTTAGCAGCTACTATATATTAGATATTACTTCGTTTATTTGTTACGAGTATCTTGAAAAAAAGGCCTGAATTATCTCTATAACACAGGCGAAGAATCTAAGACTTGGAAATTAAGTAATGCAAATTTCTACTGAGTAGCCAAAATGAAAATTGAAATCAAAATTATATCATTTCAAAGTCTATGATTTCTTTTACTACACTTAGCTGCTTCTGTAGAATATCAGAACAGTCAAATTTGATTAAAACCATGAATTGAATGGCTATCTTTTTTTCCTGTCACAGTGTTGAGTAATAAAAATTCAGAGATTAAAAAGACAGAATATTTTTTCAAGTAAATTACTGTCTGGTTGTGGAGACACTCAAGTTAAGAGAAAATTAGCATGCAATAAGACAAGTATTTTGATGGAGCAATTCACTGTGCTAAAGACATCCCAAAAGAAACATTTAGACACACAATATGGGAAAAATATCACAAAACTTTTCTAAGAATATTAAACCATATTTTGGTTAGTATTAAAGAAAAAAATCCTGGTGTTGTGAGAAGTAACTTCATGCACAAGTGGCTGGTGATGGGATTCATTGAACTTTAAGTGTTCATTCAATTACCCATATGCCTCAGGAAAAAATTGCACAGCTGACGGACCTAAGATGAAATCAAATAAATAGGATAAAGTGCTACTTTTCCATAAATGGTACCAAGGAAAATGGCCCAGGAACAATACCAACATTTACATATATCCCTAACCCACTCCAGAAACAAAAGTAACTGGACCTATTTGAGTTCCAAATGTAAAAGTTAGCATTATAGATGCTAAAATAAAGTATAGAAAAGTATCTTAATCGATATGCGTTAGGAAAAATTCTCTTAGAACACAAAATCGCCAATTATAAATATATTTATATATATATACACATACATATATATGCTCAATGAATCTTCATCAAAATTACAAATGCACACTTATCAGAAAGGAAACATTAAGGAAAATCAGTTAATAAACCACAGGCGAAAATATTTGCAGAATACACTCTTGGACAGAAACATACTTCCCGAGTGTGTAAAGAATTACTGCAATGCAATAACAAAATGATCAAATAAAATTTTAAATGGGCCTAAGACTTAGCATGGATATATCACCAAATACTCATGAATAAACAATAAACTCACGGTGAGGCTCTCAACGAGTCATCAGGGAAATATTGACTTAAACCACAATAAAAAGTAATTTTTATTTCTTCCGAAAGGTTGAATAAAATTGTCCTACTACCAAATGTTGGAAACGAAGTGGCTGAAACTGTCAGATGTTCTTTGAAAAACTCTTTGTCAATCTTCTATCTTTTCTAAAGATAAATTTAAACCTTCGTTTATGGCCCATAACCCAACAATTTTAATTCTCATTATGTGCTCAGGAGAAATGGAAGCATGAATAATTCACACAACTCATGTAAAAATGTCGATTGCCCTTATTCATAACACCCCCAAATGAAAATCGCCACCGGAAGGCGGCTGGATAGACAAACTGTAAACAAATACTCCACAACAATTAACGAGCTACCAACACATGCAATAATAAGAATGAATATCAAAAATATACTGTGCAGAAAAAAATCAGACACTAATACACTTCATCAGAAAGAAATTTTTCTCTTTAGGGTTTACAATGCCATTGATTAGAAAGGCTCACAAAGAAATTCAGTGGGAAGAGAAATAATCTTTGTCGCACCGGTAACGGCAGTGACATGGGTGCATTCAGCTGTCAAATCTCATCAAAAGTTTCAGCATTGCATTTTTGACAATTATGCCTCAATTTTAATAAAAGTGAAGGAAATCTTAAGACAGTACAATAAAGCCCTCCTTGAATATTTCCACACTGTTGTGGTGAGCAATGTAGAAGAATGAAAACAGAGGCCGATGTAAAATACTTTTAAATAATGGAAGAGCATCAGACTGAGAGACTTCCAAGTTAGAGGGTTAAATACTTCTTTCCCTCACGCAAGTTTCGTTCTCTTGCTTAGTGACACCATGTAGCTTCTTCTATTGAAATAACTGGTAGAAATTGAAAATCAAGCTCATGTGACTTGAAGAAAGCAGGTGAGGACTTAGGGGGTTGTGGCATTTCCGCCTCACGTCACCGACAGGATTCATGACTGTGGGCGGGCTCAGGGACTGCACTGGGGCTCAGTTTCAAATTGTAGGTCATGCTGGCGTGTGTTGCGGGTGAGGGTTGATGGAGTTGTAACACGCAGTGACACACCAGGATCTCATGACAGCTTGACAGCAGGCAAGAGTGCAAAGAAGAGAGTTTGCTCTTTCAAAGGCGCAGAAGAACCAAGCTACTCTCTTTTAATTCCAATCTACATTACACCTGATGAAAAGGCATCATTAGGATGCTCTATAACTAGTAATCTGGAATTAAATCTCCCAGTGAAGGCCAGGTGTGTGGGGCTGAGATACTAGAAGCTGAACTGTGGGGCAAGAGATTCCAGTGGGAAAAGCTAGAAGAAGGCGCTCCAGAGCCACAAGTCGCAAGCACCTGTAGCTCTGGGGTCCAATTGAGAGTCTTAAATACTCATGTGACTAATCAGTATGCTTATTCTATACACGAGGAACGCACCACACACACACACACACACACACACACACACACACACACACACACACACACACACACACTTTTTAAATATGAACTCTATTTTGTTATTTTTTTATATTAGGGCTTGAAAATTAGAGTCACAAAAGGGCCTATTTAGAATGTTAGATATTAAAGGTGTGTTTAACCCAATCAGTACATAGGTTACACATTTTCTTTAAAAGCTTCTTAAAAAATATTAGGGAAGGGTGATACTTTACAGTATTAATAAGTTTTACTTGAATTTTATACTTCTTAGTAGTATCTTTCTTGGTTCAGATCATAATGACTGGTACCCATCACTACACTTACTTTTCATTTGATTCGTTTGTTTTAACTACATTTGAGTCCAGGCAGCATTTAGGAATATCTTCTATTGGGAAGATGAATAAATTAGTTTGTATGTAGAATTAATCTTTTCTACAAAGATTTTTTTTTATTTTACAATTATCCCTTATGTGTTGAGAACTAATTTTTAAAATATTGTATAAATTCCATTCCAGAGTGCCACAAGTCCATGAGGCTGTTACTCCCACACTAGTGGGAGTTCATTATCTGCTTCAGAATATTTAATAAACTATCCTGTCCAAATACTAACAGGGGAAATACATATAACACAAGATTCTGTGTATATGATGTTTCCTAAATACTTGATAATTAGAACCTCCTAATAACTTATCAAATGAAAAGGTAAGTATTATTAAATCCTTTAGACATACAAAGAAACTTGAGTCTCAAAGATTTGGCCATCTGACCAACAAAAAATCAGGCTCCAATAGGCATGACTGAAATTTGACCTTGATTTTCTGATATAGATAGTAAAGGACTTTTTGCCATCCCTAATGGACTCTAACTTACAACTTATTTCTAGACTCTTAAATACTTTTTGCTATAAAAGCCACAGAGCTTATCTCTCACATGAAAAGTAACAATGACTTATGTCCTTGATTTCAAGCTGCTAACCTTTAGCAGGGACTTCAGAATTTAAGACAAAGAGACCTGGGGGGGAGTTCACTCGATACAAATAAGGCCAGTTATCCCTAGCTAATGCTTTTTTAAAACAGATGAGCTAAAGGGATTTCTGGGAGGGAAAAGGAGAAACCATTACTCAAAGGAAGATAATAATCTTAATTGAAATCAGAAAACCTTCAAATCTCTTTTATATAAATGTGTGTGATGTAATTTTGCACATTTAGAATACTTCAGTGGATTTTTAAAAAATTCTGGACAATGCTTTATCACGTCCTCTGTGTGTGTGTGTGTGTGTGTGTGTGTGTGTGTGTGTGTGTGTGTGTGTTTCAACAGAAGGTAGAGAGGTTGGAGGAAGTTGTGTGAAAACAAAATCCCTGTACTTACTAAAAGTTCTCTCTTTGGCACTTTACTGAGACATCTGGAGCCTGGATTTGGGAGGCAGGATGGCATTGATTCTGATGTTCTGGTTAAAGAAATAAACAAGCTGGAGTTATCCATATTCTTTTGGAGGGTGGAACTGATGCTTGATAAAACTCTGGAACTCAACACAATAAAAGTAGACATGGTTACATGAAGGAAGGCAGGCAGATGCAGCTGCTATAGTTCAGTTCACAACGTATTTTCAAGAAACAACTAGAAAATGCAAATATAATGGTGACATCATGCAATATTTCTACAGACTCTGAAATATATATTGGATCTTCCTGGTTCTTTCCCCAGATATCCTAAAACCTTTAGAATTTTATGATAGGAATGGAATGCACATCTTCTGGTATTCATTATAAGCCCCAACTCCCCCAGTTAGCTTTCCCTAAATGTATGGTAAGAAGGCACTGGTTGCTACAGGGGCCAATCATGGGTTGAAATACTTGAACCCAGCTGTTGACCTCTGAAGGGGGTATTGGAGCTATACATTGAGTTCAATCACAACTGCTCAGTTTTAATAAATCATATTTATGTGATGAAAACTCCAGAATATCCTAACTGAAAGGGCAGAGAAGGCTCTTAGTAACATTACAGAGTAGCTAGGAAGGTGGCGTCTCTGTTGCCAGCCAGGGACCTCTGTACTTCTGCATGAGTTTTACATATACTCTCTGTACAGTGCATCTCAGGCCTATGGCTCTTCCTGGTAAAAAGCTGGTAAACGTATGTAAATATTTCCCTGAGTTTTGTGAGCCATTCTAATTCTAGCAAAGTCAAGGAAGTGGTCATAAGGATCTTCTTCCTTATAGCTGGTCAGACAGAAGAACCAGGAAGGACAGACTTAAGACTGAAATCGAAAGTCATGTGCAACTGAACTCTTAATCTGTGAAAGCAACACTAACGTCAGGAGGCTCAGGTCAGGATTAAACTGAATTAAATTCTCTCTGAGAGGAGAATTAATTTGTGTGAGAAAATAAAACATAATTTGGGGATTAGAAGTGTTGTATGTGAATGTAGAGGGAGTAACGATTATATACAGATTACCTTTGATGGTCCCACTCTCTTCCATTCTGAAGCATCTGTTTAAAAAAAAGCATCTCCAGACTAAAATAAAATTAAGGAAAGTTAACATAGCTATGGAGGCAGGCATAGCCCTGGTGAGGGACTTTCGCATGATTTCCCTGAGGGTTTAATTCCTTACGATCACAGTCATCACTCTGAACAGCTCTACTATGGCTTGGAGGCAGCTCCTTCCCCCATTATCTCCAGAAAACACAGTACTGGAAACCAATTCTCCAATGCTGTAGTATTAAGAGGTAAAGACTTTAACTGATGAACAGATTATAAGAGTTCCATCTCTTGAATGGATTAAGGAGTTATTGAGAGAATGGCTCATCTGAGGTCAAATAGAGCTCTCTTTTCTCTCTCTTGCCCTTCTCCCTCTGTCATTTGATGACACAGGACAAAGGTGCTAGCCGGATGTGAGCTCTTTAATCTTGGACTTCCTAGAGCCTAAAATGAAAAAAATAAGTTTCCATTCTTTATAAATTATCCACTCTCAGCAGGTCTTCTGCTACTGCAGGAAAGAAAGAAAGAAAGAAAGAAAGAAAGAAAGAAAGAAAGAAAGAAAGAAAGAAAGAAAGAAAGAAAGAAAGGAAGGAAGAAAGAAATGTGAGGGGGAGTTATTATGATAACAAATACCTGGGAAAGAGGGATCATCTTTGAAATTGGGAAGCGAAAAGAGGCTGCAACAATTTTAAAGCGGCAGCTGGGCAATCCGTGCCTTGCCATGATGACAGCATTGAGAATAATTCCGTTGAGGGCTCAGAAGGTGACAATGGCTGTAGGAAAAGCCTGAAACATCTTTGAGATTATTTAGAAGGTTGTTAGAAATACAGACTGTGCTGTAATCTAGATGCATGTGTCTTCCAAAAACTCATTAAAATACAATTTTTAAAGACATGATGTTAATGATTTGAGACCAGACTTTCAGGAAGGGGTCATTGCAGCCACATGTAAGTTACACCATTTGAAATTATCCGATAGCTATGCAATATTCAGATATCAATTAAACTATTTTATTTCTTTTTCCATTTCTGTTGAAACAGTTACTAGTGGCCCATCTTCATATTAAATAATTCTTTGCCAAACTGTGACCAGTCTGCTGATAAGTACATCAGAATGATTTTTGTGCTGAAGTTTATTATTTCTATCTTTTCCTACGTTTTCGTAATGAGTCTCCAACTCTCTGCTTACTTTACACATCTGTTTCCTTGTGTAGTCTACTTGTCTCATTAGAACTATTAATACACTAATTATTTTAGATTTTTTACTTTATAATTCCAACATATGTGCTGGTTCTGAGACTGGATACGATACACAAATTTTTCAGACTGGGATTTTGTTTCCAACTTTTAACATGCCTTATATTTTGCTTTAAAGCAAAAAAGACACGTTGGATAATAGAAACTACGATAAATAGACTTTTCATTTGAAGTTTTATGTCAGTTTGACTAAGAGTTTTGGCTATATTTGATGCTTCCTGTAGCTACAGGAGCCACCAGATTTAATTTCCTCTAGTATCCCTGATTTCATATCCTGTTTTCAGTTTTGCTTCCTTGAGAACTTCTCCTCAGAGAAATTCTCTATCTCGTAGTTATTTCGGGTATAACCTGTAATACTGTTCTGCTGAGGCCATGCTGACATGGTGATAAAAGGGAGAGAGAAGAGTGCCTTATGCCACTCCATTGACATGCCATGGTTTTGGTGGACTTGCTTCTCTGATGAAATGCTTCTTCAGTGGCAGAGGCAGAGTGCATTCTTTCCCCCAGTTCAGAGATGAAGTCCTGGTAAAAATCTTTCCCACAAAGTAGACCTTTATTATATAAAAGAGCATTGTTATTTCACAAGAATTATTCATCCTTGTTTCTTCCCTATGCCAGGAAACACTCCTACTCAGATCTTTACTATGGGAAGACTCTTGGATGGTTTCAGAGATAAATGCTACAGAAGCGTGGGATTTCTGTTAAGACTGAGGTCCCAGGTGTCTTTCATTGTCCAGCTAGTCTACTCTTCCCATCAGGAAACTCATCAACATTATTACTGAAGTGTTTCTACCGGTTGGTACCTATGATGGCTTCTGCTATCTATAAGCAGATTTTCCCTGCCAGTCTCTGAAGTCACCTGACACTTTACAATTCAGGCTAGAGGTTAGCTTTATAAATTCATTACTCCAACGAGCCCAAGAAAAGTAAGTAGTTTAAAGTTTGTGGGGAAGAACACAAATCCTGGTACATGCATAGAAAGGATGTCTTTATTTTGTGTTGCTATATCAGAATACTTGAAGAGGGTAATTTACTTTTAAAGAGAGAGACTTCTTTGCCTGTATTCTACTGAAGCTCTTCATACTGTGTAATCCCATTGTAGAAGGGAGAAAGCAATGGGAAATGTGGGCTAAGATAGGCCTTTTGTAGCAAATCAAGACCTGTGATAACGCCCTTAATCCATTCACAACAGCAGATCCCCCATGGTCCAGTCTTCTGTTAAAGGCCTCACCTCTTAATACTGTTGCATTAGGAATTAAGTTTCCAACACAAACCTTTAGGAGAAAACATTCAAACCACAGCATCCTACTTCTCAACCCCAAAACCCATGTCTTTCTCAGATATAAAATATATTTAGTCTATCCAGTGGTTTTCTAAAGTTGTCTTAAACCTAAAACATACTTGCATCAACCAAGAGTCCAAAGTCTCATCTAAACCGGATGTGGGTGAGAACCAAAGCTTAATTCATTCTGAGGAAAATTCTCTTTCTTCATAAGTTCTGAAATCAAAAGAAGTTATTTTTCTCAAAATACACGATGATGGAGGATAGGAGTAGAATAGACATTCTCATTCCAAAGAGAAAAAAAATAGGCATGCGAGAGAAGGAAATTGGCTCCAAGGAAGTCCAAAACATAACAAGGCAAGCAACATTAAATCTGAAAGCTTAGGACAGATCTTTCTGTGCATTTCCTTCTGAGCACCCTGGGGTGGTGGCTTGTCTCCCCAAGGACTTAGACAGCCCTGACCTCAAAGGTTTCCTGAGCTGTGTTCATGTACCAGCTACCAGGGTTGAAATCTCATGTGTGTAGCTTTCCCTAACTAGCTCTGTGTGCTTATAGCTCCATAGATCGGAACTGTGAAGGCAGTCCTGTACCTGTAGCTCCACTATTCATTGCCCTGGTGAGGACTCGTTACATTCCCTACAGCCCTTTTGCAGATTTCTCTGTGGCCTCCAGATTGTATGATTCACTCTTAGAAACCTAAGTGGGGACAGTCACAACTCTACAACTCTTTCAATCTGGAAGAAGGTGAGAAAGCTTAAAAATACCCTTTAAAATAGCACTCCCAATACCTAGATCTAAATCTTAGTTCAATATATACACAATTTACATGAAGACAACTACAAAACACTCATTTAAAATTCAGAAAGTCTAAGTAAACAGATTTAATGTTTACGAATTGGAAAACTCAATATTAATTTTAGTTATTCTCAAATTAATCTATAGATTCAATAGAATCTAACCAAAACACTGTAAATTGATTTATCCTAAAATGCATACTGAGAGACAGAAATTACATATTAGCCATCATACTATGATCAAGAATAACCTTTGGAAAACACAACTACTTGATTTCAAGATTTTTGTATAAGACTACAGTAATCAAGCAATCATGAAATAAATGAAAGAATAGACAAATAGATCAAAGGAACAGAAAAGAGACTCTAAAATGAAATACACACAAATATAGGCACCCTATCTTTCACAAAAGATCAAAGGAAATTAAATGAAGAAATGCTGTATTTTTGCCAAATCGTTCTGAAACAATCAAAAATGAGCTGTGAAAAGGAAGCCTAAACACAGAGTTTGCACTCACACACATGCACCTATCAACTCAAAATATATCATAAATCTAACTTTATAATACAAAATTATAAAATGAGAAGATACAAGGAAAATCTATGCATAGTATTAGATTTATGATTAATTTAACATAGCAGTCCAATAGCAAAGACCCATGAAAGAAGCATTACTAATTTTGACTTCATTGAATTTATAAAAAGCTTCTTTGTGAAAGACATTGTTAAAAGCAAAAAAATACCACAAAGCAAGAAATATTTGCAAATCGTATACCTGATAAGAAATTCATATAAATACACAAAGAACTCCTAAAGCCGAACAACAGGAACACAATACAACCCAATTCAGCATCAGGCAAAAGATATGAATAATCACCTTGCCAAAGAACTATGCAGATTGCCAATTTGCATATAAGGTATTCAATATCATTTGTCTTTTGGGAATTGCAAATTAAAACATCTATGAGATATGGCTAGAAACTTATTAGAATAGCTAAAATCCAAATACTAGTAAAATTAAATGTTGACCAGACAAAACAATTTCCATTCTTTGAAGATTTCTTGGTGAAGTTAGTTTAAGCAGTTTGGCATTTTCTTACAAAGCTACGTAGTCTTATGATCTTATGATTGTATTCTTAGATATCACAAAACTGATTTGAAACTTACAGGGGTGCAAGTGAAAAAATAGAGTGACTATTTCATATATTAAAAAAAAATTACTATGGCAAAAATCACATTGCCAAGGATGATAAATCTATTCAAAGTAAGGGGGAGTATTTTGGGTAGTTTGAGGGGGATTAAAGGCATTAAGTGGTTTACTGTAACCATTTTTTTATTTAACCATTTACATATTTTTAAATCACACCACAACAAAGGTTTGTGACAATTTCTGTCAAAAATAACATTGCAGTGTCTCCTCATCTTCCTCGCCCACCTTAGTAACTGCAGATGACACAGTATGATATTTAGCTCTTCCTGGAAGTGCAAATGGCCATGAAAGGGGAGGATTTCGGATCAGTTCAGGACATTGAGTCAGCCACGACATCACAACTAGAGAAACTCGCACAGGGGACTTTCAGAACTGCATTGGAACGTGGCAAGGATGATGGGACGAAAGTGTTTGAATCAAGGAGGAGTTTCACAGGGAGACTAACGCTGCCAGGTCTTACACTGTAATTAATTTTTTAGATGAATTTAAACCTTCATATTTTGTCTTGTACTCCATACGTCTTCACCAAAAAATGGCCAGTATTCATAAAAAAAAATTGTATTCTTAATTGACAAAGCCTGAAACCACTAAGCATTCTTTCATAGGTAAATGAGTAAACTGCGGTACATGCATAAGATAGAATATGATTCGGTGATAAAAGCGAGCCAACTATTGAATCACAAAGAGATGGATGCATCTCACATGGACGTTGGTGGATGGAAGAAGCCAGTTTCGAAAGGTACACGCGGGGTGATTCTGATTGCGCTGCATAGCGCGAAACACAAAACATTGCAAGCAAGAGTCCAGTGGTTTCCAGACTGAAGAGGGAAGAGGAAAGTGGCACAGGGAACTTTCAGTGTGGCGGAGCTATTATTCTGTGGCAGTGGAGCCCTGGATAAAGGAGACTGAACATTTGTCAAAGCCCATAAAACCCCAGGACAAAAGACTAAGTTGCAGTGCGTGCTAATGTAAATAAACTTTTAATAGGCTGAGAACTGCAGGGGCATATGCAGAATGACACCAAGTACTCTAAGCGTACCCTAAATATCTGAAGCAACATCATTGAAAGGGTCGGGGAACTAACTTTGGAAATGAGTGGATTCTGTAAAATCAATGTTAAGAGACCAGTTTTTTAAAAATGCTATGATCCTTGGGATCTGTGGGTGTTTCTAGTCATGACAGCACATACTGACACTCTGTCACTTATAAACATCTATACTGAATTTGAACAGCTATGTAAATGGGTGGTGAATAGCAGGAACCTTTTTTATTTTTCTAGTGGAGTAAAAACACTCAAATAAGCAAACAGAGGAGACTTGACTAGTCCAAGTTATAAGGCAGACGTCTCCAAACTTGTTCTCAGGGTATGGTTTTGTGAAAGACACTCGTTCCAACACACTGCATTATTGTTACATTGTAATAAATAAAAAATAATGATACACATACCGTGACACAGACTCGGTGGAAGCCCTGAGCTTGATTTCCTGTAGCTTGCTTGAAGCCTGCCACCTGTGCAGGCTGCCAGTTACCTCGCTCGGGCAGGGCTCTGATATGAGGCTGCGAGCAATAGATGTGTTAAGATGTCTCTTCAGTCAACCCTCTCTGTTATTTTCAATCTGCTGCCCAGGGCTAGCATCTCCACCTTGGCTCTTCTCTGAATCATCTGCCATCGGATTCTCATACGGAGTGTGTAGCCTAACCCCTCGCATGGGCAGCACACAGTAGGGCTCTTACGATACTCTGAGGCTGCTACTGATCCACAGAAGATAGAGTTTAAGCAGTAAAAGGAGAAATGGGGGGAGGCAGTCATATACACAGACGAAGCCTCGCTCCCTGGCCAGTGGCTCACCTCCTGCTAGATGCCTGGTTTCTAACAGGCTACCTGATAATGGCCTGCGCCAGAGGGTTGGAGATCCCTCCTGTAATGGACTAGATCTGGGGACATGAATATGAATAAATATTTAGCTCAATATAAGTATAAGTGGTAACATACAAAGTACATATGCGTATGTGTCTATATGCCAGTTAGTACACACACATCTATCTTGCATTGGCACCTAGAAATAGTGACATCCTGCTAGCAGGAAACATAACCCACCCTTGGGTTTTATTTTCTAACACTATCCTCCAGGAACAGTTACTAGGACTCCCTGGAGAAAGGGCTGATTCTAGGGCTAGTACAGGAAACACACAAGATGATCCCAGAGTACACTGTAGTTTCAGACAGTAATAACATGCTGAAAACAAAACAAAGCTAACAGGAAAAGCCCACACCAGTTGGGGGTGGGGGATATGTCAGAAGAATACTGCAGTCAACTGAAAGAGCTCTAAATGGCCATAGTGGGAATAATTTGAACAGTGAAACAAAGTACAAATAGATTATAATCCAAGGTCTAAAATAATCAATGAGGGAAATAAAAGAAATCCACTGTAAAGAAAATCCCAGAGTTCATATCATATACAGAATATAAAATGGGACTCTCCACTTCTCAAGTGTAGACAATGTCTACTAACATTTATCTGCAGAGCTCAGTGTGGAAAGTGAATATAAAAGCAGTGGAAAAATCTGACAACAAAACCTCACTTCCAGGGATGACAGTTAGCAGTTTTGTATTCATGTGACATGATGACATTGGCCTTTGCCTCTGTGGTCGCATTCTAAGACCATGTCATCTCAGTTTAATTATTTAAAAAAATAAAATAAACTCATACAAATTCCAGTAACAACACATTCTGCAAAACACGTGACCAATACATGTGTGTTGACACAAGTATTGACGCAAAACATGTGTCAAGGATTTCAAGGTCATACAAAAATAACCAACACCTGAGAATTGTCACAGCCATGGAAAGACTAAGAAGACATTGTTAATATGAAACACAGGACTAGAATGGATCCTGGAACAGAAAAATGACGCAGGGTAAAACCTGAGAAAAATCTTCAAGAAAAAAAGGCTGACTTCAATCAGTAATAATTTAGTGATATTAGCATGTGAATTATGATAAATGTAAAAGGTTAATAACAGAAGTAACTGAATGCTGCTGTCTGTGAACTCTACTAACTTCGTGACTAACTGCAGTCATTTGAAATGGATTATAACCATTCCTTACCTTTATTGTCATGTAATTATAAAAGCCTTATGGAAGCGCAACACGTTTCAACACTGCTCATTCTCTGTCGCCCTCAGTCTCTGGAGAGATAGGAAGCATCTCATCTGTTTTTTTCCGTAAAACACACCCTCCACGTGGGCTTGCTCTACAGAGAAGACTACGGTCGTTGCAACACTGTGAGATAGGACAGGCTTGCAGGTATGTTTTAGCAAGTGACTAATGGAAAGAGACCTTCAAGACACCCAAAGATGAGTCATTTATTTTGAAAACAGGGACAAAGATATCTAGGCAATTAGGTAACTTCCTCTCGGTAAAACAAATCTAAGGCTAGAACCTTAACTCTCATTACCCAAAGTTTTGTTTCGTTTTCTGGTTTTGATTTTATTCCTGGTTGTGTTTATCCATTGTTTATATTGCTTTTAATTTGTTGTTGACATTGCTTTGTAATTGTTGAAAAATGTTAACCCAGCAACTCGTGGTATCAGAACATCACAGCGTCATACACTCCCAAAGTGATAATTCAATGTCAGAATTATTAATAGATTAACAACCCAATGCAATATGCATTTACTTTGTGTTCTCCTATATATCAAGGAGACAAGGTCAAAATGAAAATTGAAAAAATAACAGAGTAAATGTAGAAAAAGATGATATGCCAGAGCTCATAATGTAGAGGATAAAAGGTTTGGGTCCATCCTTTGTTGTTAGTTCAGTGGAGACCCTAATGTACGCCCACTGACCCCTTCTGTTACAAAAATCATTCCAGTTTGAATCATAAATTTGTCTTCTTAGAGGGTCTTGAATGTTATCTTAGAGCTACATGAACTTGTACCTGCTGCTTCAGCCCTATCCTAAACCTTGGTATTTCCGGTTCCTCTTTCTAATCCTGGGTCTTCCTTTTTCCCACATCTTTCCTGAGATACACAGTACAGCATTCTTTCTGTGTTTAATTCTATAGCCACATAAACTTTTTCAAGTTATGAGGACTCCACGTGTTTCCGTGTACATCTGTGAGGTGGAAGTAATACTGTCTTCCATATAGCATTTATAGCAAACTTACAGATGCTTATATATAGGTGTAAGTTAAAGAAATTTAGAAATTCATATACTAAGTAATGATTTTTAAATGAATTAAAGTTAGGTCCTGTATTTTATTCTTTTGGTAATTTCCTGGTCAGTATTATTGTTAATCAGATTAAACTAAAGCAAAGCCATAGGTTTTGGAAGAAGGACTACTCAATTTATCATCTATTTTCAAATAATTCTGAGCATCCCCTATGTGCTAAACATTGTTCTGAGTACCAGGAACAGGGTTAATGACCAACAAGGACTCTTCTCAACCGGAGGTTTCATGACAATGTGCAGGAGATTCTAGGTTAACTTGCCTTGCATGTTTTGAAGTGGTACTCTTCCTTAAAAGGCCCAGCTCCATGAGTATGTGCTTTAGGAGGAATCTGACATCTTATAGAGAAGTAAATTGCTCCCCCTTTTTGTTTTCCTGGTGCAATCCCAGACTGGATATACACTTTCTCCGTTCGAACTCGGGCTGGATAGTAACCCCTCTAACACTTTCCACTGAACAATTGCATGAAAAATACAATGATTTTAGACTAAGCCTACAGTAGGGGCAAGAGGGAATAAAATGGTTGGATATGCAATGTTGGTTTCCAGGGCAAGACTGGGAGTAGGGGTGTACACGTGGGAGTTGTTAAAAATAGACAATATTAATATTAGAAGATCAGCCAAATGGATCGAAAACATAGAACACATTCTAGAATATATTCACATTCAGATGATAAATGGAGGAACAGCCCGAGGGGAACATCTGGTAAACGCTTGGCCACAAAGAAGAGCTAGAAACTAGAAACCAAGGCTCACAGAGAAGATGCGCAATGACATTTGAACTTTGAACCAAATCACGTGAACACAACATTATAAGCATTTGAGGTATTTGAATGCTATTGGAGGCAGTGAAAGATAACAAAGTTTAAGCTCCTGAAATTAACCTTATTCCTCCGGGTTGTCTCTCCAAATAATGCTTGCAGCATAAAAGGTGATTAAGCATTCACCTTTGCTTAACATAGCTTCAAAACTTACTGAAATACTTCTCCAAAAATATAATAGGCAGAAGTTTTCCTTTTTGCTGGAGAGCAGACAGACTCGGAAGAGCCCTGATTTAAGGATTAGAATTGAGTCTTCAACATGAAGGTCAGCAGCTCAAGTCAATTGTCAAGGCAGCCCAGGATGGGAAGAATTATCGTGGCACATATGAACTCATGTCCTTTGAGAAAGACATGAGAGTCTGTGCTTGGTCGATCATGCGATGAAAAATTAAAAGTGGTTAATTAAGATCAAAGCAAGCGAGTAAGTTTCCGTCAAAAAGTCCACTGGATGAACATACAGCAAATGAAAGGTGGACCAAGTTGACAGCGGTTGGGTAAAAACCATGAAGAGTGGTCATGCTATAAGCAGCTTACCAAATTACTTAATCCATCTGTCCCTTGGTTTTCTCCTGTGTGAATTGAGGAGAGTGAGTGCACCCCACACATAAGGATGTTTTGAGATGCAAATGGAATAAGGTGCATCGAGCCCCAGGAATACAGTCTGGTCCTCAGCAGGTGGTGATAGATATGTGTTTAGCTTTTATTGTTTTCACTATTATTGTTGCATTTGTAGACCTGTTGGTGCAAGGTATGAAAAACTAAGTCAAGGAGAATGAGGAATGAGACTACAGTTGCAGAATAGCTGAAGGTTGGGGCTTATGTAATATTTACATTCCTATGTTTGCATGAACACACACGAGAAGAACAGAGAAAGGCTCCTGGTGGGAGGGGGGGTCTGCCTCCAGAATCATCATTCCTCCTTTTCCTGAGATTTTCCTTTCAGAGTCTAGAATAGCTGGGTTGACGGCATCAGGCTTACTTTAGGACACAGAGAGTGAGGCAAAATCATCTTCCCTTCCAAACAAAACAGTGCTAATAAACAGGTGCAGAGAGAGCATACAGTATATTCCCTCAAGCAGTCTCTTTGATGTGCACAAACTGTCCGCCCTTTCTGTATTTGTTTATAGCGTGTTAACTGTAACTTCGCTTGTTTCTCCCCAGATGTTTGGACATCCATTAATTAGCACATCCTCTACAACATGCTTGTGGATGCTTTTCACCAAGTGAAGGGAAAGGCTGCATTCCAGCTGGAAAGAAACTGCAATTAAGAAAACACACACACAATCATACACACACACCAAACATGCATGCCCTAGGAATATCCTTAGGACAGCTTGCAAATGAGACAGGGAGACAAGGGGAGAACAACAGTACCGAGAAAGGCTCCTTCCTAGCGTAAACATCTCAAGCTCACACGTCATCAGCAAGCATTTAGCTAGTATGTGACTCCAAGGTCAGATTAAGTCAAGAAAAATAATCTTGTCTGAGTCAAAACGGGAGGATTTTATTCTCTCCTGTGAAATTGAGCCAGGTAGGATTCCTTGACATTCATTACTTTTCCTGACCTCTCTTTCACCATGTTAGTCCTGGTTGAGGAGCCACCAAAGGAGCAGGAGAGTTCAGTGCAAAAAGGGGCAAGGCTGATCTTTAACCAATCAAAAAAACAATCTGATGGAAGATGGGTTGGGTAGCCTCAACTTCCTTCTTAGGGCAATCCTGTCTGAAGACAAAGGAATACCTGGCTACCTATCTGCTCTGGCACCTCTTTGATGTACCCAAATTGTCCACTCTTTCTGTGTTTGCTTATTCTTCTCACCACCTTCCTTTCCCAGGGTCCTAGCCCCTCCTGTTAGATACCATGCCATCTATTCTCTTCTAAATCAATGCTACCAACGTCTTCTGGCTCCTGGATGTCATGCAAAACTTTTACTTGCCATATTTATTCACTTTGGGCATCTTTTTATTTTTTTTTTAATTCTGAAGTTGAACATCCATTGCCCCTTGTCCAGGGTATTGCCAGTTTTACAGGCAAAGATGCAACGACATGCAAATAATCCAGCAGGCTCAGTGAAATCGCTCATCTAGTCTGGAACTATTTCTCTCGGGAAAATTAATAATCTCTGTAAAATCTCATTTCTCAAATCCTAGCAACCAATTTTTAATTTTTAACGGGTCATTTCACACTTCACCAGAGCCATGATGTAGGCCTTTGATTTGCAAACATTTCTTTAGTTTTCACAGGAAGTATTCATTATCATTTTAACATTTTACCTCTGGTTGTATTTCTTAGAAAACAGTCCAATGCCCACCGAATCCTAACAAAAATCATTGTGTATTGAAGGTATACTAAGAAATCACAATAAAACAAATTGTAAAGAAAAAGCTACGTGTGTGACAAGTCATAAGGGAGACGGGGACACAAAGGGGAAACGCATCACTGTGCTAAGTGCCTGATTTCACCTGGGTCCCCACAAGAATAACATGAACTCGGCACTGTTTTTCTACAAACAGCTGAGATTCGGAGAGACTGAGTAACATCCTCAAAGCCAGACACCCAGGAGCAATGTGTGCAGGGCCTGGGTTGAGAGTGTGGGCTTGGAAATTTATAAATGCTGGGTGGGGTCAGAATTTGGTCAGTGAGTGGGCCACGGAAAAGGATGGCTGGGGAGCCAAGCGAAGGGGACATTCCAAACCCACTCTGACCATCAGCAGCTGAGTATAATGGTGGCAGTGATATAGGAGAAGAAACATGCAGCCCTGGAAACTTCAGAAAACCTTCCAATTTCAGGTTCAGAATCTAATTAGAAGAAATAATTAGTTACACATAAAAACAATGCTTTAAATTTAATTCCAGAATGTATCTAAAAATGTGTGAGTCAGATGCCCTCAGTGCCGTAATGTTGGGTAAATTCTAAAACTCAAGGCCAAGAACTCAAGCTTGTAATTTGATAAGATAGTAATCTAAATCAAATAGAAATGGTGTCTTCTTCATGTAGATTGAGATGGTTGGATGGTCCTTTCATATAAAGGTTCATCTTAAAATCCATGTACGTGTGCACACACATTTGCTCACACACACACACACACACACACACACACACACACACACACACACACACACAAAGTCCATCGACGCGCACAGTGTAAATTAGGCATTACGGTCCCCTCTTTATAGAAATAAAATCAGATCAAGATAAGTATGTAACTCGCTTCCCTCACATTCCTCAGGAAAGGGCACAAGAGAGATTTTCATCCAAATATATCTGATTTCAAACACATAAGCTTCTTCCGTGATGCATTTAGAGATTATGATCGATCCAGTGTAGGTTGACCTGAAGCAGGTGTCAGAAATCAGAAGGAACCCGCAGAAACATGAGTAAAGGAGAGAAGCAAAACAGAGAAGAAATCCCAGTGGCCAAGGAACTAAGGACACACAATTAACTTTACTGACCAGCAGACTCAAGCAGATGAGCTTCAGATATTAATGAGACACCATTTTGCATTTACAGTATTGACAGAAATTCTAAATACTTGATAATATCACTGTGAATAATCTTGCCTACTACTAGTAGGAGTATGAACTTTTATAACAAAGTAGCTATAAGAGCAATTTGACAATATCTGTTAAAAATTTAAAAGCCAATAATATTAGTGCATCGATACTATTCCTTGGTGTGTACCCAAGAAATATTTTCACAAAGATGTGCACATTTGCTCAACAGCATGAGTATAAAGACACTGGCTTCTGGCTTACTTGTAACCACAAAAAGCTCAAAAACTATCAGCATGTCCAAATAGAGGAAATAAATAGAACAAGATTGTGGTTGAGTACATTGCTGTCATTCAAAAATGAGTTAGATGAATGTGAGCTGTTATGAAAAAAATCTCTCAAATATACTGTCAACATTTTAAAAAATAAATCAAAGTCTATAAAACTCTATAATGGTGACTTCATATGTCATTAGGCATTTATCCAAACCTTTTAAATAAACATCACCTAGAGTGAGCCCTAAGAAGACTATGGACCGTAGACTTTGGGTGATAGTGACATCTACATGAAGGTCCAATTGTTGTTGTAATGTACCACTGTGATGGGGAGAGGCTGATAATGGGCCAAGCTAGGCACATGTCTTAATCACATTCTCATTGCTAAGCACAATGTCCAACACCTACAATTTAAAGGAAAGTTTGATTTTATATCACACTTTCCAAGGTCTTAGTTCAAGTATGTTCAGCTGGCAAAGGCAGGGGGGCTTAAAAGGAAGTTGCTTATTGCATGATGGCCAGGAAGCAGAGAGAGAAAGAAGGAGCCAAGGGAGGAAAATACCTTTCCAGGTCACAGTCCAGTGACTTACCCCTTCAAGTTACCCCTTACTTCCTACAACACATGGAACCACCAACTATTGTCATCCATTAATGAGAATAGTGCCTTCATTATTTTATCACATTCTGGGGGAAACCAAGAATTATGGGGGACATTTTGGAGTTAAATTGTAATAGCATATGTCTACTCAGGGACTCTAAGGGAAATCTCTCTTTTTTCCATCTCAATTTTACTATGAGCCTAAATATGCTCTCAAAAGTGAAGTTTAATTGCAAAAAATCCAAGTTCCGTAATATTATCTATATTTCTATTGGCAAATGTAAATAATATGCAAAAATTTATATGTTCATGGAAACAAAATTATGGAAGAATAGGCAACAGACTAATTATAATGGCTCTTTTCAGAAGAAGACATGAATTGGTGTCAGTGTTCAGGGAATTTTTTTTTTTTTTGTAATTAAGGTAAGTTGACTTCTCTAAAATTGTTAGTTCAGTGAAAACATATGTTCTTATGTGGCCTTATGAGCTTCTAAATGAAACATAAAGAAGTTATCAAATAGCTAGGTGTGGTTGTACGTGCCTGGAATCCTCGTATTTTGCGAGGCTGAGTCAGGAGGATGACAAGTTTGAGCTTAGAACCTTATCAATCTGGAGACACAAACAGAGGTTTCGCAAGAAAATTAAAAAAAAATGAGCTGGAGATGTAGTTCACAAAAAGGCCATGAGCTTACTCCCCAGTGTCACTGATAACACACACACACACACACACACACACACACACACATACACACACACACACGTTATCAGACACAGGGTCAGAAGAAGGAAGTTCCAGGATGGGAAAGAGAGAATCTATGGGAAAAGACAAGGAAGACCACTAACAGTTGCCAACTCCTTGCCCAACCAGAAGGCCTTTCTGGGATGGGATGGGATGAGATGGGAAACACAATTATTACAGTTTGGATCTGGAACACCCCCCAGAAGCCTCAGGTGTGTGGAAAGCAATTCAATCATAGGGGTTTAATCCATCAGTTTCTTGTGATGTTAGCAGGTAGGGCCAGGTCAGAAGGGAAAAATCACTGGGGCTTGACTCGGAAGAACAGACCTCCCTTGTTTGCTCTGCCCCCCCTCTCCCAGGCTCTTGTCGCAATGCCAAGAGCAGCTGTTTTCACTTAGACCCCCTTCAGAACCTTCTGCCATTGCCAGCCAAACAGGAATGGACCGAGACTGGAACTTTGAGCTAAAATAAATCTTTCCTCCCTTAAGCTGTGAATACTGAGTGTCTTAGCAATGAGAAAACAACTAAGACACCAACTATGCCAGGACTTCTTTGATCCTTTTATCCATGCCATGCTTCCCTCTGCTCCGGTGGCATTTTGTGTAAAGGCAACCTTTGACCTCTGAAATATTTCAAGGTATGCCAGAAGACTGGATTGATATCAACAGGAGAGAAGTGCGTTTGATTGACAGTCACACTACCCTTCTTAATCACCCTAACTAGGGAAACAAGTGCCAACCAGATGTTCTGGCTGGTCATCTGGCTGGAAGAAGACAATTTAACATTAAGATTGAGAGGCGTTTGGTTAAGAATATTCCACTGATACTGTGCTTTCACAGTCCTTTATAGTTGTACTCAGACGCGGAGTAAGAATGATGCTTCCAAATCCTGTGAGCAAGGCGACCTAAGCACTGCCTCCTCTTTGTTCCCATAGTAGAGGAGGGATTCAGCCTAACCGAGAACTAGACAGGCCTCTCAAAGAGCTGGGCAGAGTATCAGTTGACACCAGAGGAGGTCAGAGAAGTGACAGAGGATACTTACTGTCTTATCTATGCTCTGAAGACTACGGTTCCCTGATGTTTAAGTCAGCCATAGAAAATAGGAATTAATAGAAACAGATATAAGTAGCTCCATTTATCCTTAAAAAGAATCATAGCAAAAAAAATAAAAAGTAAGGAAGGGTAGAAGAATGAAGAAAATGAGAGAAAGAGGGAGGGAGAGAGAGAGAGAGAGAGAGAGAGAGAGAGAGAGAGAGAGAGAGAGAGAAAGAAAGGTAAGACAAGACACATAAAAGGGTACCATGGGCTTCTTCTCCTGTGATGATCCTGAGATGGAAAATTCAAAGTGAAAAGAAACTTTGGCTAGGAAGTGCCCTGTGGTTAAATGTGCAGGCTGTCATGAAGCCCTGAGAAGCCACCCTAAGGCCACCTCATGGACAAAGCCAGTTGCTTCCAAATGAAAGAAAATTATTAGTTGTGCTAATTAAAATAATTTTTGTTCCTACTCCTTAAATGGTCACACTGTCTGCTATATGGAAAATTGAGCCTTCATGCATTTTCATTTGATTTCCCATTCAGAGTCTAATTAGCCACAATTCGTGGTTAAAAGCGATCATTTTTTAGATAATGTAGTTGCTTTTGATTATGTTGCCTTCATTTTTATGGCAGCCTGATTCCTAATACTGTCACGGGGTAGTGTTTTTTATTCCAATGAGATAATGTAACGAGGAGTTGTTATTTCCTCTGTTCTACTGGTAGACTCCGGAAAGGTGACAAGATGCACCCTGTGTACAAGAATCTGTGTCTGATCATGTGGCCTTCCTGCTTTACGCCAACAAACTAGCCAGGCATGGTAGCTAGCTTATACCTATAATCTCACCACTTTGAGAGGCTGAGACTGGAGGATGACATGTTCGAGACCAACCAGCGCCACTTTGCTACCTAGCAAGACTGTGTCTAAAAATAATAATAATAATAATAATAATAATAATAATAATAAATAAGGAGCTGAGGATCTGGGTTTGAGTCCTGGTACATGACCACTCTTTCCCCCCAAAACAATAACCAACCCTTAGTCCATAGGATCAGAAAAAAAAAAAACTTGGGATGCAATAACAGCTCTGTCACTTGCAAGCTGTGGTACCATGCATGATCCATGTTTCTTATTGAATCATAAGTTTTCCCAATGAAAAAATAGGAAATATTACACCTATTCCATGGCTGGCAGACATAAATCAATATCAAGCAACAAGTGACCAGCATTGTGCCTGGCCTTTAAGGAGGTTGCGAACAAATGCTTGTGAAGAGAAGCTTATTCAAAAGACAGTAACTCTATTGCCACCTAACTAATGTTAAGATTTCAGTGTGTCTAACCGGCCGCCCACCATTTTTATGTGCTCTTGGGTTTCTTTTAGTGATATAGTGAAATAATTCTAGAAGGAAGTTTCAGTACTTATATGTGTACCTTGATGATTGATAAGTATCTTATATGCGGTGACAGACAGTTCCCTTCCACCAACAAAACAAGAGCAAAACCACCTGCCAGGCTGCAGGTTGGACAGGCCCGAAAATATAACCGATTCTTGGAACTCTAAAATGCACAATGTCCTTTTACATAGATTACATTGCTTGACGATGTCTCATACAGCTAACTGATGACATATGTTGTCATGGAGAAACAAAGTGACTTGGTCAGAGTGACATGAGGAGCGAATGGGATAGCCCGGTCCCACAACCCAATTGTTTGCATTACACTGATTTTTAAAAATATGCTCCTTCTCTCTGCAACACACAAACCCTCTATGGAGTGAGTGGTGGTTGCCATGGCAATGGACTATAAGCAAAAAAAAAAAAAAAGCACAATCCCCTTTAGTATTCACTGGTGTTTTCTCTGCTCTGTTCAGGGATCTGAAAACAAACCTTTTTATGTTAAATTTGGGCTTAGACCAGAGGCTTTATTGCAAATACCCACCCACAAAAACACTAGAGTCATCTGAAAGCCAAATAATCCATCATCCAATCCTAGTTCTCCGAGTTGGAGAAGGAATTTTGGATAGCTTACTCTTATTACCTTTTAACCTCAAACTGCTCCCATCTGGAATCAGAGAGAACAGGAGAAATGAACTAAAATTCCACATCTCACGTGAAGGCATTAAAGTCACGCCTGCTGTATATTGATGTGGTCATCCTATGGATGCGTGTCCACTGTCACTTAAAGTCAAGTGCAAGGCTAAAACAAAAGCAAATAAAAGAGTGCAGTTTTGATTCGATATAAATGACAGCATGTCTTAATAGGACCCTTCAACAGGCAAAGTCCATTCAGTAATGCCAGTCAGAGGAGAAACCACTTAGGAAAGCGGCCACGTGGTGGATTAAAAAGCCTTTTTGTCAGATATAAAGGTCACTGAGGCAGTAAACGCCTAAGAAGAAGAGACAATGCATTTCATGCATGAGAAGCGCAGCCTCAAACAAGACACGGTGACCATACGAATGATAATCCTGTCTGAACGGAAATGGACTCAGAGCCATCATTTGCAGACTTAATGGCATAAAAAAACTGCCATCAGAGAGAATAGGAAAGTTCATCACAAACCCAGATGCCACCCACAGACGAGTGTCCTTGAGAGTCCCTGAAAGTGCAGTAAAATCTTTTAGACGACCTTGTCAAGGCCATGACCTAAACCTGGTGGCTTCTGGTTGCATGTTATAGGTAAAAGTCTGCAGGCCAAGACCTTCCCGAGTCACACAGAAAACCCACTGCCTTTGCCCCCACAATGGGAAGTGTCGATTGGAACAAATCCGCCTCACAGGGTGGGCTCATCTTGCCCTCTAGCTACAGTCTCATTAGCAGAATAGAGCAGAGGGGATTGCTGACGCCAGCATTACCTAATAACTGCAATAGGATGTGCTATGCAGGCTAGCAAGATCATCATTCAGGGGAATTTTCATGCCCATCGGTTGACTCTGTTATAGCTCAGATCTAAAGCATCAACCCAAAGTATCACGAACTGGGAAGAGGATTGATCATGGGGAAGCTATGTGGATTAACTCGTTCATGATTCCACGAGCTGCTAGAAGAAAGGGCCCGACTGTAAGAACAGGTCACTGGGATCGGGACCTGGAGGGTCTCATTCTTGTGCCCAACTCCTCCATTCTCTTTCTTGCTTCACTGTGCTGTGAGCTGCTTTCCCTTGTGTCACTTGTCAAGGCTTCTACCCTGGGCAGCCAATGGTAATGAAAACTGTAAGCTAAACTTAGCTGCTCTGTTAAGTGTGGGTGTCAGGTATTGTGTTAAGCCGTAAGGGACCACTGTGGCCCCCTAGCGGGCCAAATTAGCAGATCCAATGGTGTATGGAGACTGTAGGCTGAGTAAGGAAATGGAGCTCCAAAAGGACGACCTCCAAGTGCCAAAATCCTGATCAGTGCACTATAATCATAGGTCCATTATAGTCCTTTAGCTTTGAACTCCTCCTGCTCAGAGAAGACAGTATGCTCCTAAGTACAGCTGACTTCCTATTGGGCCATATATATATGACGCTTTCTCTGGACCTACCCACTTTTGTGCCTGCACCACAAAATTGGGTTACATATTAACATAAATAACCCTGGGAAATGGTGGGAATTTCCAAGCCACCACATCTGGTTGTACATGTTGTATATTGCTTTTTGAAAAAGTGGTAGTATAATTCTTCAACTCCATAGCAAATATTATCCAGTAAGCATTTCAACTCACCTGCATTAAATAAACCAAATCAACTGGATTTTTTGTTTCTACTTCCCATTTTGTGGGTAAGTAAGTCTCTGTTAAAGTACCTAAAGCTAGACTCTGTGAGACAGGTGCATTGATTGTCAAGGGTCTTTGGATATAAGGAACAGGATCAGACACAACTCGGGCTATAACTTATGATGAAATGAATCTATCTGAGTGCTGAGCAGTAACCTCCAGAACTGAGAGCCTGGTGAGCTATCAAGAAAGAAACATAAGAATCAGAGAAAGTCCAGAGACAAGACAGAGGAATTTTTTTGATGACAGTATAAAAGAGTTATGCTTTTTTTCCCTAAGCAGTGGTTATACATTGCAGAGATGGTCACCCATTATCCCAGCTTAGATCAAGTGTATGCTCTTGGCCAGATTCCCCTGGTTTGCACCTTCCCAAACAGAGAAGTGTGTGCTGTTACCAACTAAGCAAATGAAGGTAGAACAGCCAGTGTGTCTTCCCCATATCCCACATTATCACTGCCCTCTCCAGGAAAGCCAGAGCTCCTGAGCACATACTCCACAGAGCCATATATAAAGGACAATAGGGGGGAAAGTAGGGCACAATCTGTGACTCCACAAAGCTAAACAAATGCATGCAAGGTATCTGCCTCTGTATCAATCCTAATTTATTAAAAGTTCTTTAAAAAGTGACAGAGTAAATCATTGTCAAGCTTTGATAATTCCTGGCAAATTATTTGTGAGAGATCTCACATATATGATATATTATATCATATATTGTAGTCTTTCAAAATAACTTAAATTTAAACTCTGTCCTACACAGCCCTTCACTGCCTCAGTGCCCCCACTCCAGGGAGAATAGGGTGACAGATTTTCGGCAGAGCAGTGCTTGAATCCACTTGTTATTATCAGGAAAGTTGGGGGTTGAATTTAAAATTCTTCAGAAAAAAAAAACAAATTCATGAAGAATAGCTCTGAGAACTAAGAATTAAAGGGAGTGTGAGGTAGAAAAATTTACCAAGAAAGGGGTTCAGAAAGACATGAAGATTTAGTGAGGTAAACATAAGAGAGGGCTTTGAGAAGACAGACCCCAGGAAGAAGAACAGAGATTGGCATAGGCTGTTTGACCTGTCACCAAATAGTAAGGCACCAGTGTGGATGAGGGACAGAGATGTACATTTTAGGTGTCTGGAAAAGGTAGTTGGTATAGCTGTGTTTTTCCTGGGAGGTGGTTATGAGGACTAAACGAGACCATATTTGCAACATTCTCTTGAAGTACGTTAGCACTGAGAGTGGTAGGCATCTAGGATATGGCATGCCAATAAAAGTCAAAATAATCGGAATGTAGCTCAGCATGGTAGTACACACTTACAATCCCAGCATTCTAGAAGGCTGAGGCAGGAAGAGTACAGGTCCAAGCCCAACCTGGGAATTTTAGAGACTTAGTGAGATTCTATCTCAACATTAAAAGGAAAAGAAGAAGAATTAATGATGATGATGATGATGATGATGATGATAATGATGATGATGATGATGATGATGAGAAGAAGAAGAAGCAGACATTTAATTTTAAAGGGCTGGTCACACAGCACAAGTCTCAAGTACAACTTCTAGTATCAGTAAGTAAATAAATAAGTAAATGAATAAAATAATAAAGACTTGATGATAACAGGCTATGTCTGAGCTGAATCTCAAAATTAAAAAAATTAAGCCACCTTAGCCTCTACAAATTGCGATTGAATATTTGGCTTCAAGCTGGCCATCAATAACCTTCTCAACCTTCCCCACGCCACAGGTCTCAAGATTAGGCTCTAGATCTTGTCAACAAAAATTTGCCTCAGTGATATTTACATGCATATGCTTTTGCATATGTATTTGTGTGTATAATTGCATAAATTCTCTTTTAAAAAAAAGTAAAATAGCCTCAGGAGTAACTTCACATTTGCCACATCTACTTCCATCAAGGTCGAGAAGTGGAGGGACCCGGAGAAGAGAAGCAAACTCTCCCTCACTGCCAGTTTAGTACGTAGCCTATGTTTGAAGCCACATTCCAGCGCAACAATGGACAAGTGTGCTGCCTCTCTGCGTGGTTAATGAAACATCCTCCGAGCTCCCTCCAGGCCCCGTAGTTTTAACCTTCCCTGCTTAACATGGCAAGCTGGAGAGGAGAAGAGCACCCACTCATCCCTGCACTTGGCACCCCCCTCAGCCAAGTCGACAATGACAACAGCGAGACGACGACTGCGTGGGCGTTAAGCAGGCAAGAGGAAACAGACTGTGGGAGACACAAAGTGGACAGAAGCAGCCCGAAATTTCATCCTGATGTTCTGTCGGCTTGAAGAGTTCCGCGAGCATTTTGTTTATAATCCCATTGAAAATAAAGTGCTCAGAAATAAAAGTTGTTTGGTCTTTTCAAGCTAACTCTCCTTTGTTCGTGGCACATTAATGGAGCCATTTTTAAATAATGACTTAATTTTTTTTTCCTTGTGAAAGATGCTTTCTGCAATCAAAAGCAGGTTCTTTATTTTCGGGCCTGGCACTCACATTCATTAGGACTAGTTGCCTCCAAGTTGTAGAGGTTTATTTGTTTGGCTGGAAATGGGACATTAACATTTTAAGAGGATGATGCATACGCTTTTAGAGATAATATTCTCCCTGCCCTATTCTGTTGATGCTCTCTTCGAAAATGGAAAATGCAACATACTTTTCTTCCCCTAAGAAAAGATGAGTTTATAATAAACAGCTCATCATGAAAGGCATAATCTTTTGCAACCCTCTCACATTGCAAAAAAAAAAAAAAGAATCAAAATTTGGGTTAGAAAAGGAAAGTTTGTAAATATGAGAGATGCTCAGAATTAAGCACTCATTGAGTACAGACCAACGATGACTATCTGTGTGTGAATATCCAAGATCAGCCAACGGCCTCGCACTGTGTTAGGCAGTAACAGAGATGGCTGACTCGTACCACCTCCGTTTTCTTCTCTCTTCCTTCCTTTGTCATTAAGTGTGTCCTCTTTCCTAGGGGGATCCGCCGTCCTCTCATCTCCTCAAGGATTCCTTCCTTCAATTTCCATCACTTCTCTCACTCTCTCCCACTCTGCCTGCTGGATCATCTCCATCAGCTAGCCAACAGACTCTAAGATCTCCGCAAGAACTTCTTCCCTCTTCCAAATTCTTGCCTGGTTTCCCTTTTTCATAGCCAGGTGTCTCCACCGTTGCTCTCACCATATTTTCTACTCACCCTCACCCAACTCCTATTCCACAAAAATGTTCTCTTGCCAAAATCACTAAAGAGCTCTGTTCCAAAAAATCCTGTCATCACTTCTCCATTCTATTCCATCTCTGAGCAGAGCCTAACAAAGGGGGACAAGAAGAGTGACAAAAGAACCCCCACCCAATGGCCAGTACTAGGTTTTGGTTCTCATCTGAACTCCCCTGCTCTTACGGACTAGACCACAACACAAAAAATGCATAAATGCAGCTTATTTGTGACGTATATTTATCCATATCTTTCAAGAGATAAAAAGAAACTGGTCAGGGTTCTTTGTTTTAGAATTTTCATGCCAAACTGTATCTCTGAGCTCAGTCCCTACTGGAGTTCTACTGGTCACCTTTTGGTGATAGTGCAATATGACTTAATTTTCCTCTAATCTTGGTCAGATTTCATGTGCTGAGAAAACATGGAAACTCAAAGCAAATTTTATGCTTGAAAATACGTGTGATTCATCAGCCATTGTACTTGTAGAGGCTCTTTATGAAGGCAACTCCACAAATGAATTCTGGCCATTTATCAGGAGCCAGTTTCTTAGTGAATTAATATTTTAAATATAAGTTAATTTATGAAGGAAACATATGGGGATGTGGGCGTACTTTTCAGATAGTAACGGAGCAACAACTCCAAGCAGCGAAATATCTGAAGATTTAATTGAGAATTGTCTTTGGAACTCAGAGCTGTTGTTTCCCTAGGGCACGCCTGGGCAGGTCTCCCTAATTATCCCTCAGAGAATTTATTCTCTGTTACTTTCCTTTTCTCACTACTCATCAGCGTTCTCCATCAGCTGTCCTCCCACTTACAGCTCGATTGCATAGCCTGCCTAATGTGCCCCCTTGTCATCTAACAGCCCATCTACCTCTGGGTTTCTATCTGTCCTGCAGAGCACTAGAAATTGCAGACATTCAGGCAGCAGAGGCAGACTAGCATGAACAGCAAACACGGTCTTTTACAGCTTCGTTATACACAGCTATTTGCTATCCTCAGACAAGGAAACCAGATGAGTCAACAATGGGGATTACTCAACAATGAATGGCATTGCTGTCTCTCAGAACTGGCCTACAGGAAAGAAAAGAAATCTCAGGGGCTGGAGGAAAGCTCAGCAGTTAAAGTTCTTGCTTAGTAAGTGCTAGGTACCTGACTTGGATTCCCCAGCACCACATAAAGCCGCGTGTGGTGGTGCATGCCTGCAATCCCAGCGCTCCAGAGTCTGAGACAGGAGGATTCCTGTGGGTTCAAGGCCAGCCTAGGCTACATAGTGAGTTCAGAACCAGACTGGACTGCAGAGCGAGACTCAGTCTCAAAGGGAATGGGAGGGAGAGAGAGAGAGAGAGAGAGAGAGACTTTGGGTTTCTTTAGTTCCTGTGCCCACTGCCCACGGGTCTCTTTAAGCGCGTGCCTTGTATTCCAAACTTCTTTTGATGGAATGCCAGGGTCCCTTCTCCCATAAAGGGTTCTCAGTACCACACAGCCAGCTACAAAGTCGATTTTACCACTATGTAAAAACGTGCAGCGTCCAAAACCTCAGTAGCGAGGTCCATGGCACAGAGCTTCACTCGGTAATGCAGCTTCGCATGGGTTTGCTCATGCTCACGGGT
This sequence comes from Ctenodactylus gundi, assembly GCA_004027205.1. Classification (NCBI taxonomy): domain Eukaryota; kingdom Metazoa; phylum Chordata; class Mammalia; order Rodentia; family Ctenodactylidae; genus Ctenodactylus; species Ctenodactylus gundi. The sequence goes on from PVKB01001391.1 coordinate 244,212, forward strand.
GAGTGGGAAGAGGGGCCTGTGTTCAGGGAGGAGGAATGGCCACATTTTTCAGACCTTCCTGTATCCATTTGGTCCTCAGAGGGGAATCTCACACATTAAGAAGAGCTCTACCCTCCCCAGGGCTTGTGGCCAGTTCTACACTTTCCACTGCTGGTATTCATCCTCAGAAATCTAGGCAGAGACCCAGCATGTAAACTTGCTGACCTCCAATATTCACTGTCACCTGCCTGAGTGCCCAAGAGATCAAGCATACGTGTCCTTATATTCCTGTTTCTATGATAAGAAACTCCCCGGTCACAGTATCGACCCATTGGTACAGACATGAAAAGCTTGGCATGCCTATTTTTATCCTCCGATTCTACCACTCTCCAGCTTCTAACCACCATCACCCTGTCTTTTAGAAGCTAAGCAGGAATAGGAAAAACCAGGCAAACCTTCAAACCAACAGGAAGAGTTAGGGGGAGATTTGAGAGCTACCTCGAGTTGGACAGAATGGCTGGGGGTTATTCAGCAAGCGAGGACACTGGTGTCACTTGGAAATGGATCAGTGAGCAGGGAGCTAGGTAGAGTAAGCAGCTTTGACAGGGTCTACCAATATTCAGACTGATAAATTATGTTCATTTTTATTTGCTGCGATGCCCACTTTTTCAGTATGAAGTGGCTCATATAGATAGTCATCTTGAGGCAGTAAACAAATTACCTTCAGTTTAAAACCAAAATAAAATAATTGTTAACCACCCAAAGGTACCTAGGTGTGAAAGGTACTTTCTGCGACACAGTACAGTGCTTGGGCTTTGGAGCCTCGCCACCTGGCACTGCCAGCAAGAAGCAGAGAGAACGTAAGGAAGCTTTCACTCTCTATCCAACTCTCACTTTGCTTGTATTGGAAATGAACATGACCATAGAACCTACCATACAGACTCTGAAGTGACTGTTAACTGGCATAGGAACATCATCAGCAAACTGGCTGGGGCCTTAAGTAGACAAACTCAGTTGAGCTTTACAGCCACTTCATGCAATAGTCTCACTACGACTCACAGATGGACAAAGTGAGCAGAGAGAGGGAGAGAGAGGGATGCACCCTCAAGGGTCCATAGCTAAGTTGAGGCAAAGCTGGGAGTGGAACTCAGAATACTTATCTCCTCTTCTCTCCTCTTGTAACCCAAAGGTGACTCTTTAAGGTGACTCCCTGAGGAGGCAACGCCAACTTTTCCTGCTTGTAAATGTGCGGTATAATTCAACCTCGAGTTTCCCATTTGTAAGTCCATTTGCCACATAGGTTCTGCGACTTGGTAATTATCAGTAATAATAGTAATAACATCTTGTCCTGCACTGAAAAAAAAAATCCTGACACTGACTAAAGCAGCAAATCTAAATAATTGATATTAATTACATGAGGTTTTTAGGAATAATCTGCCTGGAACAACTCTGAAACGAGAGGATTAAAAAGCAAAGATAATTCCCAGCAGCTGCTGGAAAGGCATTATGCAGAGGCATGACTGACACTAGCTAGCACTTCGCAGTCCTCAAATGCACTGGTTGCATTTTGTAACCAGGATGGTTCATTAGACCATTCACTGCTCCTTGAATAGCTTATTTTTCTCCAAATCTTCTTCAGTGTTTCCAAACTCTGGTCCCTTTATAACCTAAACATTCCACATTTCTTCTTTGACCTTAACTTGACAATCAGTGACTTAAATACCACAGGCTTTTAGAAGAATTCCTTTTGTAATGACTGATGTAACGAAGTACCACAAACCAGGCACCTAAAAACAATGGAGCTCTGTTTTCCTAAAATTCAGGGAGCCCTCTCCTCTGATAAAGGCACTGGGATTAGAGTTCACCCCAAGGGCCTTATTTCAACCCGACTGATGATTTATTTACTCTTCTGGTGCTGGGGATTAAACTCATTGCCTTGGGCGTGCTAGGCAAGCACTCTACCACTGAGCTGTACCCCAGCCCTGAGCTTTAGTACTTCTTTAAGGGACTTTATCATCTCAGTCTATTCTGAGATGTTTTGGTTTAGGCCTTCCCCATGTGAATTTACAGGAATGGGAGGGAACACAATTTAGCTCATAGAGCTAATAAATAACATTGTCCTTAAATGAATTCTGTTCTATCACATTCACCTCATGCTCAAGGGAGGCTTATGCAAGACAGTGGGAACTTCTGAGCAAATAAACTATTGTCCTCTGGTCACCCTAATTCAGGTTCCCAAAGGATTAAAGACTAAACGTCCTTGTTCATAGTATGCAAAGTAACTTCTATGATGGGGAAAGATTTTTATGTTAACTGAGTGCCTAGGTGCTATGCAAGATGATAGCTTTTGTAGAATGTATTTCATTCAAAATTCAAAGCAGTCTCCTTTTGTCCCCAGCCCTTGTCACCTTGACAAGATACATATGTGCCTAAAAGGCTCAACTCCATTGTAAACCTTAAATTTTGCAAGTATACATATCAATAAAATGGGGAAAAAAATTCAAAGCAATCTTATGACTGTTATTTCAGTTTCAGAAATTTAGAAAAAGAGCCCCAGACAGTTCAATAAAGCTGACTAAAAACTCCATGTATTAGTAAGGGTAGAACTGGTTGGCTTGGAGTCAGGTGCAGGGAAGAAAGATGAATGAACTGGGAAAGAAGCAAGGAAGAAAGGAAGGAATAAAGAAGGAAAGAGGATAAAGAGTGGCAGACGGCCTAAATACAGGTAGAGAGAGAGAAACTGAATGATATTAAAAACCAAGAGGACAACTGTTCACAGCAGAAAAGCTTAAAATCACGCTGACCCCCAAATGAGCCATTTTATGGCCTAATAAAAAAAAGAGTGGCACGAGATACAATCTAAGGTCATCCGTTTGTTTGATCGTGACATCTCTTTACCGCCTCCCCAGAGACCTATCATGCAAGCCCCAGGAAGCTGCATGTGTCTGACTGAGAGTAGATCTTACTTTCTCCAAGCACTCTGTGCAGCTGCCTTTGAGAAGAGGTGGGCTCCTGGGTCCCATGGCTGGGTTTAAGGTAATTGTGTGTCCATGTCTCTTTTCATCAACATTTTGGACCAATTAATTTACTGGGAAGAAAGGAATGGCTGAGGTAAAATAGCAAACATCAAGAATTCTTGTGGTGCCAAGGTGGGGTTTGCTTCCACATGTTACCCCTCTGCTAGCCTTTGACATACAAGACTGGAAGGAGACAGGGCATCGTATTTGCCGGTAGGTGTGAACGTTGTGAAACAGGCAAGTCAAAGGAATTTTGGTGAATGGCTGAAAACGGATTCTGATGTCACTGAGTATAGAATTGTCTTTGGTTTTGGAAATTAACCCTTCTGGTCCAGAGGGTTTTCAATACCTTTAAGGGAAGTTATACCTGCCTGCAGGAGAGTTCCTATTGTTCACCTTACTTTTTCTTTTGTACTTATCCTGACAAAGTTGCTTTTTAATGTCCTAAAACAAATAACTTTAAGGGAAGTAATTCCTGCATTTCAATGGATCCTGTTTCCCCAAGGTCCTCTGGATTATACCTACTTGGCACGCATGTTCACGTGGTCAGAGATAGCTTAGTTACTTATTTCTTGCCAAGACAAAACACGTGAAGTCTACAATTTAAGGGAAGAGATACTTACTTTAGTTCCCTGTTGTAGAAGGTCTCACTCACTCGATTCAGAGGCAGATGACAACATCGGGTGCACATGGCAAAGGCTCAAGGCTGGTCACTGCATTGCAGACAGAAGCCTAGCAAAGCTAGGTCAAGTCAAGGCTGGGGGATTCTGGCAAGGCCAAACCCTTCCCAGGAAGAAGCTATAGCAATGCTTTCTCTTCCTTCCGTTATCAATTCATGCAGTAAGCTGGGCTCCCCACATACACAGGGGGTGCCCTTTCCTCAGTTCCTGGCCCACAAGTCAACGACACACTCTGGAAAGCTCTGCCCTAGGCAACCCCACACTCCAGTCTCAACAAATTGCCACAATCCCTCCAGGTCAGATCCTAAGCATGTATCTCTTCCAGCCAGGCTCTATTTTCCAATATTGTGTAATTCCACTTACCTCACTATATACGAATATATGAGGCTTTTGGGGGACACTCCAGATCCAAACCACAGCAGGAAGTAAATCCCTATGAAAGAGAGAAAGACTAGTGGATAGTTTTAGAAATTTCTTGGAGCAAAGGTTAGTTGAATATCTTCTCCTAATATTAGGTAGAACTCAACATCAAAAAGCCTCAAGGGTTTGTAAACAACAGATGATCCAAATACAGGATCACAGCAGGACACAGATGTGGAGCCCAGAGGCAGTTCGTGGAAAAGCAGGCACCTACTTTATACCCATTCCTACCCCAGACCTCCTAAAAGAAAGGAAAATGTTCCATCTTCCTGAGTATGAAGCTCCAGTCCAGACCTTGGAAACTTAGGCTGTATTAACTGTTGCTTTTTAAATGAAAAGAACATGATAGGAAACAGCACTTTGAAACCTTAAGCTCTGGTAACACACACTGGGATGTGTTTTGGCTTGCCCTGAACTTCTTAATGTGGTTTCTACCTATGAGCATAAGAAATAATACATTTCTGAAGTCTCCTCCTGATAATTTCTTGGTAACGCCCACTTTTGGATGTTGGCTGATCTATGTACTGTATTGCAGCAATAAACTTTATTTCATACACACCAGAGAGGGAGAGATAAAAGGACTGAGAAGTTGGAGTATACAGATATGACATGTCATAACAGAGTCACAAAAATTAATGTAAAATTTAATGCAAAAAGACTGGGGGCACCGAACCATTCAAGTTAGGACATAAGGCAGACGGAAGGCAGGATTGAGCTTCCAGAAAGGAATGCAGTGTATTCTCTCTAACTTTACCGAAAAGCATACAATAGGGCTCCTGTTTGCCAATCCATCTGTGAGTTATATGTGTTTCTAGCTGTATTTTGGAAACTATTTCCCACTTGGAGAAAATAATCACCAGCATAACAAAGTAAAAATAGTACTTATTGAAACTATATATGGGGTAGACACTGTGCCAGGCAGTTAATAGTATCTGTAAATTCTCATAACAGTCCTGAATGTTTTTATTTTTCCCATTGCCTTAATGAGATTTCATAGAGGTTAATATCTTTGTCCAAGTCGCACTTTAAATACATGACTTTTTGACTCCGGAGGCCACTATCTTTCCTGAACACATATGCCCATGTAGCGTTCCCATCTGGAGCACTGTGTGGGCCCCTCTGCACACCGTGTCATGAATCCTGTGTGGAGGGAACCACGGCTCCTCTTTTGAAATCCTAAAAGACAGCCCAGAATATTTTTACCACCTTTAAAGTTTTCACCTCAGTGAATATAAAGTGATTTTCTTCAAGACCTAAAAGTCTTTCCTGTTTGAGAGTCAAAAGTGGTAAGAAAATAAATCTAAATCAATGACTTTAGAAAACAAACAAATGTTTAGTCGTTTCATAGTTAGGGTACTAGCTCACAGATAAAGTTCTAGACCCGTATGGTCTAGCTTTAAAATATCATTGTGCCAATTTCTGGTTAACTGACTCAGCAAATACCTTAATTTCTCTGTACCATTCTTTTTTTTTTTTTTGTCATTTCTCTCCTAGTACTTACTGGGAAACTGATTCTAAGGATTATATTAAACAATACATGCTTAAAATAGATTGTGGCTCATAAACTATTTTTAAAATTTATGGTATTACTATAATTGTAATTATTATACTCTCAAGTGTTAACACACGGCTCTGAGATACAGACAGTTCTATGCAGATTTGATTTGACCCTTGATCTTATGTGACAGAATTCTGTCATCAGTAACTTGCTGTATTCCAAAATTATTATATTTTCCAATTAATACCAGAAAAATACACTTATAATCAATTGACTTATGACAATGGTATGAAGATGATTCAATGGGGAAGAAAATCAACTTTTCAACAAAATAATGCTGGAACAATTGAGGATTCACTTCCAAAAGCAGACAGGTGGATTCATACCATGAACAAAAATTAGCTAAAAGTAGACCATAGATATGATCATAAAAGGTAACCGTAAAAAATTCTTAGAAGAAAATATATCAGTAAAATTTGGATTCTAGAGTTAGCCTTCTGTATTGATTGGGGTTTTCCAGAAGCAAAGAATTTATCAATATCTGCCTTTTATCTGATCTATGTGTCATATATCATACATATATGTAATCATAGATTTATTAAATCGGTCACAGGATCAAAGACAAGGTAGTCTAAAATGGCTATCTGTACAGTGGAGCACCAGAAAATTCAACAGCTACTCAATAAAAATAAATCTGGAATCTGCAGAACAAGAGAAACTCAGAATCTAGAACCAGGCTGAGGGTGAAGGCTCGGAAGGTCCTTGGAGTGGCACTCATATGAGTCTACATCAAGAAGCTGAAGAAGATGAATTCTGATGTTTACAGGTGATGGCAGCATCGAAAATACACTTGCTTAAGCAGAACAGAGCTTATAGGAGCCGGGAGCATAGCTCAGTGAGTAAATTGTTTGCTTGGCAAGAACAAGGCTTTGGCTAAAGCACGGTGGCCCGTGCCTGTGATCCCAGCAACCGAGAGGCTTAGGCAGGAATAACGTTGAGTGTTCTAGGCCAACCTGGGTCACACAGTAGATGCAGGACCAACTTGGACTATGGACCCAGGCTTCAGAAGAAGAAGGAGGAGGAGGAGAAGAAAGCCAAAGTGTGTAGGCTCGGGCTGCCTTCCTTCTTCCTGTATCCACGACAACGTAGTGCAATACAGGGGAATCTTGACAGCATTATGTTGAGTGAAAGAAGCCTATCATAACACCACATAACGCAGATTCTATGTGTGTGAAATACTCAAAACTGGCAAGTTCAAATAAAAATTTTGGAGGACTGAGGTCATGGAGAAGACGTGACTGCCAATTGACACTTGATTTATTTTTGAGACGATAACAATCTTCTAAAATTGATTGCACTGATAGTTATGTGACTGAATGTACTAAACCCACCGAGTTGTAAAAATGACAATAAATTGGAGATTGTGGATTACAAAAAAAGCAGAACAATGTCACAAATAAGGTTCCCTTGTTATGACAAAGAGTCAAAAGACATTAGTTGAATGTTGGTTAAAACGAAGAAAAATTGGTCTCAAAATTAATAACCTCGGGACTAGGTGCAGTTTAGCTCATATTCTAAATTTAAAATCAATACAGTACTTGAATCTTTATAGAAAAATAAATCCTGCCAGAATCCTTTCCTTTTGAGTCATATTATTCAGTGACACCTATGGATAAAATAAATATCTAGTCACACTGTGTTAACACATAAGATCGTATACTAACAGTCTGTTCCTATAAAAAAGGAAAAAGTAAGACATGTGCAGAGCATTTGAACTATTGTCATCACAAAGCCTCAGAATAATTCCCTTCATTGACATCAGTTTCAGTCTCAAAAAATAGTTGAATCTTGTGAATTTCTCATCGGGCGTCTTTCCTAAATCTGCCTGTGTTCTCACTGCCGTTGGCGTCCTATCATCCCATACCTGTACTCTGGCAGTAGCTGCCCACGTGCTCCTCCTTAAAGTAATTTGTCTCTTCCCTTTCTACTCTCATGATGCTGTCAAATACTCCTAAAGCAGGGCTGTTGTCATTAACTCAACCCTCCAGAAATAGTCAGACTTGCCTGTCTAGAGAGAAAAAGCTAAGTTCTCCACTATGTTATTCAAGAATGTACCAAACTGCTTACCTAAATTTATCTTCTAATCCTCCGATTTCTTTTTTGTGATACTTATGTTAGAACCCAGGGCCTTCAAACTAAGCTACATACATGATCCATTTTTAGTTTGGATTCCCCCCCAAAAAGTCTCACAAGTTGCTACATTGCTCAGGCTGATCTTGAACTTGTGATTCGCCTGCCTCGCCCTTATAAGATGCTTGGATTATAGGCCTGTGCCAAAGGTCTCGGGTTCTCCTACTTCTTATGTTCTAATAAGACAGTCCCTAAATGACAAATCTATCAATACCTTTGCTTTTCTCTTGCTGTAACCAAAATCTGCCAACCTTTAAATTTTTAGTTGCTTTGACTTTGTTGCTTAATGCTGTGATCAAATGCTACATTGGATAAGTCATCTTTGCTAAGAGGCTTTCCATGACACTCCCAGGACTTTACAATGCCTTGCTCATCTTGAACACCTATTCAAGTCAAAGACCAAAAGGATGTTAGGCATGTGAGTATTATAGTAAATTAAGATTTTGGAAAGTTTCTGTCCTTGGTCAGCACTCAGGATAAACAGTTGTTGAACCAATTAAGAGAAGTATCATCAACAGAGCTGGATCACACCATGGAAGCAAAACAAATCTAGGGGGAAGAATTTATAGATCACTTAGTTTAATAATTTTGTTGTATAACTGGGGGAAAAGGTCGAAAGTTAGGAAAAGTTTGGCCCAAGATTAAACACTTGTTCAATGGCAGGAGCGATACTGGCCTCTACTTACCCTATTCATACTCATTTTCACCAATTTTGGAATATATTTGTTAAATCTCAATGCTTCCTTTACAACACCTCCTTAGCAATGATTGATTTTTTTTTTTAGTTTTGTTCAACAGGTTGTCATGTGGCACTGAAGGAAGGACAGACCATAACTCATCTATCCTAAATTCTAGAGAAGCATTCAGGGGAAGTGGATGCATCTGATCTATCAAAAAATTGTTATTTCAGAAGGAAGTGTGACCAGAACTTGGGCTACTTGGACTACTTCCAGGGCCAGAAACCCTACTCCAAAGGGTTTGCATATCTTTAGAAAGTAGGGGGATGTTGGGCATAATTTTCCACGAATGCCATTGCTTTTAAATTGTGATGGACTGCAGGTATCCTGGAAGATTCATGAGCAAATGTACAATCTGTGGCGTATGTAGTCTTTCTTTCATATTCTGAGGGGTCTAGGAGCAAAGCGGATGTGCTATAAACAAATAAACCCTCATTCCTCTACCAGATATTTAGACTCATGTGTCTTGAATAAACCCACTTCGCTAAGGAGAAAACCAGACTTATTTCTTCTAAGCATGTATTCTGAATAGGAGAGAAAATCGTCTTCATTTTAATCTGCCTTCAATTAATAGCAGGACCTTCAGCATTCATCCTTAGCTTTGAGCCTTGGCTTTATTATTTAAAAAATAAAGACATTAGGAAATATTTAAAAGAAGGATCCTTCTAATTCCAACATTTTGTGGGATGATAGCTGCCTGTGCACAACACTGTAGGTTTGGTGAGTTCATAAAGACCTTTCCCCTTTCCCCACATCTCTCGCCATCCTGACAGCCTGTGAGAATGGAGAAAATGCATCATTGGTCCTGTTGTACAGATCAAATATGGAGAAGTGATGCTACAAGCCAATTAGTAGCAGATCTAAGTAGGGTCTTCTATATCAGGTATTGGCCAACTATGGCCTAGAAGCCAAATCTAGGTCTCCGCCCATTTTTGATAAAATCCTGCTGGATCATAGACATACTCACTGGTTTATATATCGTACATAGTTGTCTTCACACATACTACAACCACAGCATTATGTAGATACAGAAACCCCTCCATGGCACACAAATCCAAATTTAAAATATAAACTCTAGCTTCTTCAGAGAAAAAAAAATCTATCATCTGTTCGAGAGCATAGATTTGTAATTTTTCTACAATAATACCTAGTTCCTAGTGATGCAACGCCTTCTGCCTTTCTCCTTTCTGAGACTGTCATCAGATCTTTACCTCTCTCCTGCAGCTCCTACTTCCAAAGTTCTAATTCTGTTGGAAATCACTTACCGGGTGGGAGGACAAACAAATTCACCTGATTCAAAAATCAGCATGTAAGCACGATGTTCTCAAGTTTCTTGAAGTCAGGCAGAAGCAGAAGGTGAAACACAGAATGGTCTCTCTGATGTGAGAGACCCAGATCACAACTATCTCATGGAACTTTAGACAAAAGACAAAGTGAACCAGGAGGGTAGGGTGGGGTAGGGCGGGGAGGGAGAGAGAGAGGGGGAGGGGGGGTTGAGGGAGGGACAAAAGGAGAGTGGGGAAGTCCTTGTCACCTTGACAAGATACATATGTGCACAAAATGCTCAACTCCAATGTAAACCTTAAATTTCGCACTTAGACATATCAATAAAATGGGGAAAAATCAGCATATATAGTACATGCTTCTATTTTAAATGTGGTGGTGGAAAAATCAAAGAGGAGAAAAGAAGAAGCTTTTAATCATGTGACACCGGCACGAGAAAAGAGAAGCACTACAGCAAACACAATGATTTCGTCATTATTGCTGAGTTGTCGAGCACAAGCCGCAGGGAAACACGTAAAGCGATAATCACTAGTCTACAGTCTTTCGACTGAAACAGAGCATGCAGCTTAAAAACCGAAGCCCAGCCTAGAAAATTGGGCAAAATCTCTGAGGTGTGGTTGATGTCTTGGATGTAAGCATTGAATAAGAAGCCGCTAGCTCGGTGGCACAATCCCCACAGTCGCTGGGAGTCAGCGGTTGAGGATTAGGTGGTGTTCTGTTCCGGCGCACACATATGTGTGTAATGTTTCAGTAGTTACAACTCCATGGTTGTTTGTAACTGTTTTTAATTACTCATGAGACCATTTCTCAGTATGAGATGAGTGTATGGGTACTTTGCATTTTTTTGAATCCTACTTTTAGAGTTATCCACGGTTGGGCTGATAACTTAGGGTTTTTTGTTTGTTTCTTTGTTTTTGTTTTTGTTTTCAAGTGTAAAAAAAGTGTTCTAAAAGACCACACCACCTGCTAAAGGGAACCATCATCCCGGGATTCCTTCCACTGGGCTGCTACCATGAGCAAGAGCAACACACCCAACTCTGTGTTTCTGGCTTTGGGGAGGGTCTATTGCCTCATTACTTTGATCAAGAGTTATTGTAGAAATGCCGTGAACACACTAGTTGAGGACAAGAATATGAATGAACTTTGCTTAATAGTATCTATGATAAGGTAGTCATTATATCATTCATTCGGCAAATGTTTTTTGTGGCCCTGTTACATGCTGAGCACTCTGCCAGACATTGAAAATAAAAGGCTTAAAATGTATCTCTCCTGCTCTTGTCTTTAAAAGAAATGTAAAAATAGGCAAAGAGTATAAGCAACAAAAGACTCATGCCCAGGAAGGATAAAGAGTTCTGGTAACTAAATAATAATAATAATAATAATAATAGTAATAATAATAATAGAAACATCTATCAAAACTGGAAAAATATGGAAATAAATATCTTACAAAAGAAGATATCCAAATGACCAATAAACAAAAAAGTCAAAGCTCAAATTAATCAATCATAAAACAACTCTCAATTAAAACTGTATGTTTCTCTCAATGCCTGTTTTAGAGTGGATGAGATTAAAAAGTGTTGACAAGGATGTGGTCCAACTGAAGCCAAACATGTAGAACCAAGAGGTCAATGCTGGAAGAAATGTTCCCTGCTAAAACCACCTTGGGAAATGGTCTTACACTATCAACAAAAGTAAAACTTAGTTCACAACTTCATTTTTCCTGTCAAAGAGAAGACACAGCCATGTTCCCCAAGCTAAAATATTCACAACAGTGCGACTTGTAAGAACCCTGAATTGGAAGCTATCCACATGGCAATTATCAATAGAAGAGGATAAGTAGGTTGTGGAATATCCATTTACCTCATTAAAATATTATACAACAAAGAATGAATGATCCACAATGCTCTGCAACAATACTGATAAATTTCACAAGCAAAGTGTTGAATCAGAAAGATATCAGGGAGGAAGAATAACGATAATGTAATTTGATTTATTAAATTACAGAAACAAAATTGATGGATAGCCTTGGAAGTGAGGATGATGACTACTCTCAGAGTGGGCATAGAAGTTATAACCAGAGGTTGCAAGCACTTTCTTCATGGGTGCAAATCCCCAGATGTATTCACCTTATGAATATTGAGGTATTCATATATTATGTGTCTTGTGTTTTTAAATTAAAAACATGCATTGCAGTGAAAGATGCATTGCTTTTAACTCCTCAAAATGCGCCTTGTCTCTTCAAATACATTTGTTCTATCACTCTTGCGACTTTTCCCTCACAATTTTGTATTAGTGTATATATAATATATTATGTATAATACATATAAAATATATTATATGCTATATATATTATATACATTATATGTTATATGCTATATATAAAATATACATTATATATGTCTATATTCACCTTGGGGAATTGGTACATATAAATTCTACATCTTAATCATTATTCTTTCTCTCTCTTTTTCCTTCCTGTTCTCTCCTCCTAGCTCCCATCCCCGTTCTTATCTCCACAACAACTGCCTCCTTGTTTCTTTACAAAGCATTTCCCAATCAAGAGTTAGAAATAATTCATAGCAAGATCCCGGGAAGAGACTATCTCTTTCTTACAGAAAATAGCCTCCAGAGATGGCATTGCTATGCACATTTAAAGAATTGGAAAGATTGCATCTTGTGAAAAGAAGATGTTGCTTTGCATCATTCACAAAGTAGTCCTTGCAGGAGAATGAGCATAGGAAAATATAGGTGGATCCTGAGAATCAAGAGATATATGGAAAGCGGATAAACAGGTCCAGAAGGGAAACCCCAGCCTGAGGGAGGGGCAACTTCATAGAGGGGCGTGTCTTTTGTGGAATAGGCAGCAGAGAGCCATCGAAATGTTCCACGTAGTACAGAGATGTTCAGAGCCGTGTTCAGGGAAGATTAACTTGGCAGCTGCATTGCAGAATGAATTGGAAAGTGAAGAAACCAGGGGAATGGAGACCAATTTGGATGTAATTGCAATTGTCTGGGTGGTATGTAATTAGTCCTAAATTAGGGTGGTAGTGCGAGTGGAAAAAGAGAAGATGTGTAGGAGAGACAGGCAACTTATTGGATTTTTTTTTTCCTTGTCCAAAGAGGGGGAAGAGACCAAGGAGACCAGCCTGGGCTATTGGAAAATAAATCATGCCATTAACTGAAATAGATGCATTACTATCTCTTCTTCAAGGACAAGGCTGAGAATTTGTGGACTTTGTTGTACGCGTTGGTTTTCATCTTCTACCAAGCAGTCCCCTGAAGGTAGCAGCACAATGTGGGGTCTTGGACATCCCCTGCCCCAGGAAGGATGCGACAACACTTTGCCCGCTGGTTATGTGTTGTATATACTCTGGCTTTCTTGTAGAATAGAAGCTGCACAGCTAAAAAACAAAGTGCCTTTTCCATCCTTGCAGGAGAGGGTGGCGTTATGAAGAGGTTGCAAGAGGAGGTACACTGCGTAACTTCCAACCCATTCCCCACCATGGGAATAAAATGTCTTTCTCCTTCTCTTTTTCCTCATCCCTATGACTGAAAGCAGAGGTGATGGTCATAACCGGAGAAGTCAAGATTGTAGAAGCTACAGGACAGGAGTCTTGGAGCAATGAGAGGCAGCCTTGATAACTGTACACTTCACTGGCCCTGAGAGTCTCTTTGGATCCCTCCCCCCAAAAAATCCTTACCGATGTCACTGTTCTTTGGGTCTTTATTATGATAGCTAAATTGATATCTTAAATAATTCAGATCTCAAGCTTGTAATTGTATTTAAGATATATTGCTTTATGTGAAGCTGTCATTTGTTGAGCAATTATTAGACACTTGACACCAAACGAGGTACCTGTGATTGAAAAAAAAAATCTATTCATGCCGAGTATGTTCTCCAGGTACCTGTGACCATCCCTGAAAATATGTGGTGATATCTCTAACTGGATCTCATGCAGAACAAAAAAAAAAAAAAATGACGATTGGGGGCTTCTGTAATGCTGCTGCTGAGTTTACAACAGAACCCAAAGAACGTCATGAATTGGCTCCTATTTTTATTCCCATTTTATAGAAGACAAAAGAAAATCAGGATGTTTTATAAAATCCCTTAAGTTCATATCACTAATGTTAACTTTTTGTCTCCAAATCCACCTATAAGGACCCAACAACATAAGCAAAATCATTGAAAGATCATAGAAATGAATCGCAGGCAATTTTTCCTCTACTATTGACAAACTCGAACTTGGAGCCAAATCGTACCAAAGAGCAGAGACTCTCACGGTATCGGCTGTAGCCCTTTCCTTTGACTTCTCGAAATGAAAACTGATGGCTTCAAAACTTCCCTTACTCAAGCGGGTAGCAGTGATAGAAACAGCTCCGTGGCTTTGTTTGTTTGTTCGTTTGCTTGCTTGTTTGCTTTGTTGGAAAAGCTACTAGACAAGGTTAAAACCTCCTCAGAAATCTCCCGGCAGGTGAGATCTTCCTTAGAAAACTTCTGGGCCTACAGGAAGGGTTCTTTGCCTCTTATCATTTGAGTAAAAGAATAAACTTAACAAGAACTAGCTTCATATAATTTGAAGCATTTTATCCAGCTTCATAAAAGTTAAAAATGATTTCCAGTGTATTAAATAAAATTCTGGTCTTTCTTGTTCTTATAAAATAATGAAGTAGATTTGGGCACTTTGCCCATTGACCAAAAATATAATTGCAAGTACTTACTGTATCCATGGAAAATCCAATTCAAATTACAGCACGTTTTCCTCTAACATAATTCCCCATAAATATCTGTGTGTCTGTATCTAGATAACATCTACAATCTAATCTAAGAAAAATATACAAATCAATAAGTAGAATGTGTAATTGCAAAGGGCTTATTGTTTTACATCCTCTTTTGGGATCCTTGAGAAATGAGCGAAAAAAGATGAGGTACACAGCCAAAGCTTGCAAGTCCTAGAAGAGACAGTGTACTGAAAACTTCCCCTCCGACTGTTCAGTATTTTACAACCTCAGCTGCTAAAGAACATCGTCTATATACACAACGTGACACGCATCACCTAGGCAAATCACCACCCACACAATTTAGAAAACAGGGTAGGCTAAAATGTCATGAAAGCTAGAATGTGAGCTGCATGCAATTATTACAAAAATAATGCTGCCTTCTATTTATAAAGTGCCTCGCTCCTGCTGAGCTCATGGGGCAGCCATCTTATTGTGAATTCTATTAATACATTAGGTTCAAAGTCATCTTTCATGTACAGATCATTACGGGTGTTCATTCTTGCACAGCCCCTGGACAGGGTTACCAAAAAATTAATCTTGTTTCAAAAGTAAAGACTCTAGATAGCAAATACTATGGTCCTGCAGGGCTCTTAGTCACAATGGGAATGAAGAGGGACTCTTCACTCTCCCTTGCCTTAGTGCACAATGTTGTAGCACTCCTCTGTGAGCCAAGGGCACACAATTCCAGGGTCCCCAAAGCTCTGACTCCAGGATGATAATGATCGTACTTGTGAGCAGAAAATCTGGGCACCCGTTATTCACCTCAGGTGCTCAACCAGCCAGACGAAGAGGTAGGAAGACATGCCGGGCAGTCAGGTATATTTAGTATAATCACTGTGCAATTTCTGAGGCAGTGAGCCATGGTGAACTCCTTACAGGGAACCCAGAAATGTCTACATCACAACGTCATCAGGACGACTGAGCTGGGCAACCTTCAGTTAGTGATGGTCTTGCTGTCACAAAGACAGACAGAGACTTTGGACAGTGAGAAACACTTGAACTTTCTTCTTAGGATTCAGGAAAGAGGACAGATTTAACTATGGAGTGATCTTCCCTCACGTTTACATCCAGATGTTCAAGGGAAGCACTTGCAAATTGCATTCTACTCTCTTTTTAGTTTGTTCTCTTGCATCAGAAAAAAATAGTTCAAATTTAAAAAGAAAATACCCCAGGCCACAAATACGTTTGAATTTTGTGTCATGGGTACCCTCCCTTCCTTCACCCACATCTAAAGTCCAGCCCCATGAAATGCCTTTTACTGCCATATTTACCAGAACAACTCAAACTATTCCTTCTCTTCCCATCACTCTTTGCAACACAAGACTGGAAGACAAAGTGGCAAAAGTATATATATATATATATATATATATATATATATATATATATATATATATATATTTCTCCCTGGTTTTGTTATAAAAAACCAAAGGAAGATCACAAAAAGGAGGATCCTAGGATCCTAGAAAGACGTGAGAAAAGAGATTTAGAGGAACGTGAAGACCAAACATAGAAAGTAGAAGGGGAAAAGTAGTTTGTAATGGTTCAGCTGGAAGCTTTGAGGATAAGCAAACAGGAAACCTGCTTCAGTCTCTAGGAAGCTGGAGTACCAGGGTGGCTGTGTCATCCACCTAGGAAGGTGAGATGGACGCTCTTATCCTCAGCAAAGTATTTCTGGAGACATGGGACTTTCCTAACGGCCGGCGCTTCAAGCCATGCACATTGACCACTGTGACTTGGAGGCCAGGAATGTAAGGCAAGCTCTATGACAAAGAGAGAAAGTACCTTAGGGACTGCTTCTCAGTTATAAACAAAAAGGCCCAAAGCCAATTTCAATCTCATATTAAAAAACTGTCCATCATTCCACACTCATCTATTTTTTGAGGTGAAATTTCTCCTTTATTAAAACCCTATATCTTCAGTACATCCTCTTGAGTCAGTATTAATTTAATAAGTGGATGAAGATTCTTTTTCTGCTGCTAAATATCTCACGGGCTATGTTGATAGTCACGCTTTCTGGCTCTGCCAGTGTACTTACTGTGATCAGCGTCGGCGGCAGCAGGAGGGCTGAGGTAGGGTCCTTGTTGGCCATGTGGGGTAAGTCAGTCCCTGGATAAAGGTTACTTGTTCTGTGGTTTAAGATAGAGTTGTAGGTTTTATTGTCTCTTTGCGTCCCATTCACTTGACAATTTGATCTTTTTTTTCTTTTTTTAATGTACTCCAAGAATACTTCCATCCCCTTAACTCTCTATCATGGATGAACTCCTTGTCAGGGCAGATGCCATGAAAGCCATGGGACCAGTTAGCGTGAAACAAAAAGGGGTGGGAGCCTTAAAGTAATGACTTCCTGTCTCCAGCTCTGTGGAGTGAATCCCAAGCCAGGAACCACTGGTTTTCCCAACTCTGCCTCTCTTCTCCTTTTCTGCATTCACAGTATTGTTGAATAATGGGTGTGAGATCTGTGAGTGTTCCAAGCATACGCTCCAAAGATGTTAAGTATTAATAGTGCCCTTGTTAACGTCATTTATATCTCCCTCTCATCTTTTATTCTTTTTCTTCTCTCTGTTATCATGCACATGATTCTTTTTTTAAGACTAGACATTATATTATAAAAAATGAGAAGCAACAGAAAACAGTCTTTTATGCAAATGCTAAGGGATGCACAAGAGTAAATGAAAACAATTTATAATAGGTACAGTTCTAAATCAGCTGGTGTTTAATAAAAAACAAAGTTTAGACAAATGTTCCCCATAAATCACTTCTGAGTTTATTTAGCATTCTGTTGCTTCACAATGCAAGAGCTCTTAGTTAAGCTAAGGGGATGACTTTGTGAAATGTTGGCGATGACTCCCCTGTGTGTTATCCGTGTCCTCACTTCTGGGTTTTGTGTTGGATTTTTTCTGCTTTTATATTGTTTCAGCCAAACTAGACAAGATTACATGCACGCAAGTGTCTGTGTGCACAGAAACCTAATTTTTCATGTGAAATAAATCTGTATTCACCCCTCACTTATCATCTCCCTTAGCAGCTAAGGTTCAAGACCTCAGAGGGTCCAAATTATTGATTTTTTTCACAACTTCACATCCTCTCCATCACTAAGTAAGTGAGCACTCCCTTCAAAGTGTGCCCAAATTTAACCATTTCTTATCACTACCGTCTCTTCTACCCTGGTCTATCTATGTCTTTATTTATGTAGGTGCTAGAGATTGAACCCAACTCTTCACACTGAGCTGCATTTCCAGCCTCTCCCACTACCCTACATTTCCTTCGACACCTCATTAAACCCAGGCAGAGTTTCAACTTGCCATTCTCCTGACTCAGCGTCCCAGATTGCTGGAATTACAGGCCTGCACCACCACACCCATCTTGGCCCACATCAACAACATCTCACTGCTAGACTATTAGCTCTTGCTCCTCTACCACCTGAGCCTGATAATGTAAACTAAGTCACATGTATAAAAACATGTCCAAGAGGACTTATTCCCTGGTTTCTAATTATGCACATAGTCTTTTTTGTTAAGGCCGGACATTGAATTACAAAACAAGAGGTGAAACACAAAAGTGTCTAAGATGTAGGTACTGCCAAAGAATGTCATTCCATTCTAACATCAAGAAAAGTCAGATGAACTGTGAAATAGGAATTTTTCAAAATAGAGCAGGTTGTTGGGATCCCAAAATAGCCAAAACTAAAGTTCACGGAAAACAATACTTCACTTCCCAACACAGGGAGAAATGAGACCCAGGAGAAGCACAGGGACCTTCCTTCCCTACCAAGTGGAGCAAGAAGTGAGTTGCAATGTAAATGAACTGCTCATGGCCACCCACATGCTAACGTGCCAAAGCAGCACCGGTGGGTGGCAGCCACAGATGTGGGCAGATCTGCAGCCACTTCCAAGGTCTGCTGTATTTCTGTGGATCTTACTAAAACGATCAACAACAGGGTTGGAAGCCAGAGAAAACTCCTCATACTTGTACCAACCTAGAAGAAAGCCTAGCTTGTCCTATGCTGGAAAAACGCAAAGCCTTTTATCCCTGCTCGGATCTTTCTACCAGAAGGAGAAGGAAACACTGAAAGGAGAGATGAAAACTCTTACCTCAGAACACTGTCGCCTGCAACCATGACTGGAGAAATAAGGAGGGAAAAGGCACCTACCTCTTCATGAAGGGTGCTGTTCTGTTCTGAATGCAGAATGTCAGGGGTAGGGAGCGCTCCCACCCAAGACCTATCACACCATCAAGATGGAATTTGCTATCTAGAATAGAAACAATGGGGACAATGGGAGAGACTCTGATGTTTAGGCACATAGGGTGTACCTGAAAGTGACAGTTAAGCCTGATATTCCAGTTTCACTGGACTAAGAAACACCTAGTGGATGAGTAGAGAATGATCCTGGGTGGGCCTTTGGGGATGTGGCCTTCAGCACTCCACCGGACCCCTCTCAGGGTCCTCTCTGACTCACTCCTGCTACCCCCACTTTTCTCTGTCACGATGTCTCTCCATTACACTCAGCTGACTGTGGACCAAAAGAATGGAAACCATGAGCAGATTAGACTTTCCCTCCTGTAAGACGTGGGTGGCAAGTACACTGTTCCAGCAATGGGAAAGAATCTAACACACTGAATGAGATGGGACTACAATAAGATAGACCCCTTCTGCTACTGGATTAATCTAACAAACAAAAGAGTCTCTAGCGGGAGGAGGTAAAAGGGATCTGCTCGGTCTGTGGCACAGGTAGGTAAACCCTGGGCTGAAAGATGAAAGTGAAAGATGAACCCTGATGAACGTGTCTGGTATGCCAGCATTCAGCCCAAGAAGAAAAGTTAGTTAGAAAAAATAAAGACAAAAAATACTACTAAAACATTCAAATTGCTGAAAGTCAAAAATAAAAAGAAACTCTTGAAGACACTCAGTGGTGGGGGAGAAGAACTTAAACAGAACCAAAAATTATTGACAGATTTCTGTAGAAATTCCTCAAACTAGCAATACAGTATTTATGGTGGAGAAAAATTAACTGTTGAACTATATATTCCTATCCAGCCAAAAAAAATTGTATTTCAAAAGTTCAGGTGAGATGCTTTTTAAAAATAACCAATTGAATGACTTTATTATCAATAAGTTTGTGCCATGTTTACCATTAAAATACACTTTTAGGGTCTTTTAAATATGATTATAGACAGAAATCTTACATTTTTATTAAGCATAAGAAAATCAGAAAACACTCAAAATAAATATAAAGACTAATTTTTAAATTTTTGATAATTTTCTAAAGCAAAAAACTGACTTTATGAATGAAAACAGTAAATATCTTGGGGTCTATCAAATGTAGTATGTAATAACAATACCAAAAGTCAGGAAGAGAAAAATTGAAACTATATTGGTGGAAGGTTCTTGCATCTTAGGTGATGGTAGCAATATGTATTATGAATCCTATTGGAAACATTAAAGAGAGAAAACATAATTAAAAAGAAATAATAGAGACAAAAGAGACTCTTACAAGGTAGGTGGTCTTTATTATACATCTTCATTAAATATAAGAACTCTAACATCGTAGTTAAAATACAGACATCAATAAAAAAGCGGAGAAAATTATTTCAGATTTTAAAAGGAAAGACAAATATCTTGCATTTTAAATACACTTTAAGTATAACGTTTGCACAGAATAAAGTAAGGAGATAGGAGAAATGAATGTCATGAAAACCCTAAGCCAAGAAGCTGGGTTTGGTCGCACCCTGGAGATTACAGCGCGTCTGTAGAGGTGCTGTCGCTGATCAAGGTGCTGATTCACCAACAAGATAAAACCATGACTTTGAATGTCTGCAACATTAGAGCTTCAAAATATATGAAGCAAAAACTGATAGCTTGTGAACAAAATTTCTTCATCAGCAATACATATAGCAAGTAAAAATGAAATATTAGTATGCTCCAATAGGAACATCGTGATTTAAGTCCAAAATGTCTTTGAACTCTGATTTGTTCAGAGGTGAGACTTTTGGGAGATGATTGGATCACGGGTCTCTGAAACTGTGAGCTGAAATAAATCTCTCTTCCTTTAGGTTGTGGGTGCTGGGTGTTCTGTTCCGTCAATGAGTGCTCTGACCCTTGCAAAATATCACATATCACCCAGTGTGACCAAATTAACATTCACAAAACAAGCCGGTGTTTTCAAAAACATATCTAACTTGCATATTGCTTTAAAATGCACGTAAAATAGTCACAAGAATAAATTGTCCTTAGTGCCACAAGACAAACCTCAGAAAAAAATCAAAACTGTGTAAACCACATAAACCATGTTATTGATACCTGACTATAAAGAAACGCAATCTTTGATGATAGAACAAAAATATCTATTAACCTCTCCAAAGTGTGGTCATTAAACACAACCATCTAAATAATCCATGGGTCAAATAACAAGTTGCAATGAATATTAGAAAAAAATTTAATCAAATGAAAATTATGCGTTACCACAATGTGTAAGATCTAGCCAAAGCAGTATCTCAGGAATATGTTACTGAATTGACTGTTAGATAAGAAGAGAAATTGCAAATTCATGATCTAGATTTTAACTTCATGCAACAACCAAAACTTACAACATACAATTTCAACCTGTACTGATGAGATCAGATATTAGCATGTTTGAAAATAAAACAATAGAAATAAGCCAATTATAATAAAAGCTGCCTTTCTGTAAGGATCACAAGTTTAGTAACATACAGCCTGTAAACATACAGTCTGTGGGCCAAATCCAGTCCATTGTGGAATTTTTATAAATCAAGATTTATTATAACACCGCCACCAGCCAGCCACACTCTCATATTCATATTTTTCCAAGGCTGTTTTCCACTATTAGAAATTTGAGTATCTGAGGTAGATATTAATGATATTCATCTACAAAGTACTTGCTGAATAGTCTGTTTTTTTGAATGTCAAAATCTACCCTAATCTGGTTCAAAAGATGATGAAACAAAAGACTAGATGAATAAATTTTCAAAATCAGGAATTTTGAAATAAATGATTTTATTATATAGATCCTAAGCATTAACATGTTATAAAGTATAAAATAAATTATCTGTACCAATAATTTGATAAGTGTTGTGAGAAAAAGCAATTTTCTTAATAGATGTAAACTTCCTCAGTAAGAAATGAGCAACCTATACAGTAATATTTCCATTACATAAATTGAGTCTAGGTTAAAATGATTCCCACAAACAAATGTTAGGTCTAAATGGAATTCACTGAACACTTAAGGAAAAAAATAATTCCATTTTTCTGTAAGCTTCCCCTGAAAATAAGAAAGAAAAAGACATATCCTGACACATTCTATAGAGCCAGAACTGTCCTGGAACCAAAATGAGGACGTTAGAGAAAAAAAATCTACAGAACAATATTCCTCATAATCACTGCAAAAAAATCCTCTATAAAATATTAGGAAATTGAATCTAGTAAGATTCAGGTAGCTAATGTACCAAAACCAAGGGAATTTATCCTAGGAATGGAAATGTGATTCATTTTTAGAAAAATCAGTCCATGTAATTCAAAATTGTTGTAGATTCAAGAAGAAAAAACATACTCATGTCAACAAACACTGAAAAATTATTTAACAAAATTTGATATCTCTATACCATAAACTCATAAAACTTGAAATAGACCTTCCTCAGATTGATAAAGTTCATCTACAGGAATAAAAAATAAATAAAATCAAAAATGTATCACAAGGAGCACATTTAATTCTAAAAGACTATATTTTTCAATAGACCAAGTAAAAGGGGAAGACCATGTAAAAGGGAGAAGATTATCTATTCTCACCAAACCTACTCATCATTCTAAAAATGGTTCTATTTACTACGAAGAGGTGAGGTTCAGAGTTCAGGAATGCGTATTCGTCCTAAATTTTAAAAAAATTCCATACTTCTACACTAATCGTTAAGAAAGAAATCTACAAATAAACTTCTAAGGCAAATCCATGAATTCAAGAAGATAGAAAGTCGATAGCAAAAACCAATTGTATTTCTATGCACTAGTAATCAATAATTAGAAATTAACTTTTAAAAGTATCTTTTATAATAGTACTAATTTTGATGAAGTCAGTTCAAGTAACTCCAACTGAAATCCTAGCAAAATATTTTGTTGAAACATACGAACTAATTTGAAATTTTATATGAAATAACCAAGTAATTCAATAGCAAAATTTTAAAAATATGAAAATAAAAACCAGAGTTGGAGAATCCACATTACTTGATTTCCAGACTTGTAGTATAATTTCAGTAACCGAGGAAGTGTAATAATATGGTGACACACAGAATAATGCAACTGAACAGAGAGATCAGGAATAGACCCAAACAATTTTAGTCAACTGATTTCTAGCAAAGATGAGAATTTAAATCAATGAAGAAAGGACAATTGTTTCAAGAAAAGGTGCTGATACAGTTAGAGATACTCAGGGAGAAAGAGTGAGGGAGAGAGAGAAGCAGTTTTAGAACTCTAAAGTACCTACCAGAAAATACAGAAGGAAAAACCTGGTAGCTGTAGACAATGAGATTTTTAAAAAGTACTATAATAAAGAAATGATTCATAGAAGAAGAGATGGATAAAACAGATAGCCTAAAACTGTATGCATTTGTTCTTCAAAAGACACTGTTAAGGAATCAGAAAGATAATGATACAGACTGAGAGAAAATATTCATTTGCAAAACACATATTTGGCAAAACTTGCATCTCCAAAAGGCACAAATAGCTATCAAAACCCAACCAAAAAAAAATGTATTTTCGAATGAGAGAATTGTTTGAACAAATATATCACTAACATATAAGTATGAGATAGCAAATAAATATTTGAAATATTTTTTAAATTATTTTTCAGTGGGAAAACTCAAATTGAATCTAAAACGAGGTACTGCAGGACAACGTTGGGATTTTTTTTTTAATTGCTTGTGGTGGAAAGGCATTGGCATATCATAAGCAGGGCAGTTGGAGAGTTCATCAATCTTTGCTGAGAAAGACAACCTAGTTGTGCAGAGCAAGGGGGTGACGTAAGGGAAGAGACTGCCGAGATGACCTCTGTCAGTCCAGGGGAAATGATGGTGCCTAGGAGTAAGGAAGAGAGGTTGGTTTTTGCAGTTGAGAACTCGTTAGGGCAAGACCTGAAGGACCCTGCATCGGTAACCAGGGAAATGCAAAGGACCAGAAATGTAAAGTGAAAGATGTGTATGACTTTATTTCATGACAATTTCACAGGTGTTTGCATATGCCTAAACTCATGAAACTATATACATTATACACCCACGATACTTTGTATATAGAGTAACACCCAAAAGTTTAGAAGAATAACCAAGACTAACTCCTTGGCTTCCCGTCTCATCAGTCAGATGATGCTGGTGTTACACAGTAAGACAGAAAAATAATGAACTGAAGAAAATTTTAAGAAAAAAAAATCAGTTGAGAGAATTATAATATCAACGCTTCTTATTTTTAATGTTTACTTTTTTGTTCTCATCAATTTAGTAAATACACAGATGTTCCATAACAGAACATTTGCAATGCCAAAAAATACTGCATGGTACTCATGAACAGGCACTGATTTTTTAAAAATAAAATCATGGTTAATTAAAATTCAACTAGCAAGAAGATTGTAAAGGAAGATTTTCAAAAGGATCAGGTTAGGAATAACGGGTTACTAACACATCATGACCAGATATTTTAGGGGGAAAAATCTCCAAATCATGGTCACATGAATGTATTTCACTCCAATTCGCATTTTCCTGTTGTTGATGGTGATCATGGGGTGCTAACAAGAGTTTGGGTCAGTTCCTACCAGAAGTTAGAGCCTGCGAGGGAATCACAGGCCCCGGAATCACCCACTTTTTGGTGGGTTGTGGGCTGATTGGTACTGATGCAGACCCTTATGCACCTGATCGATTACATTTAAAAACTTGGTATTGGCACTTCGGCACCTCTCAGTTTAAAACAGTGAAAATGAACTGAGTGTTGGAAAGAACGTGTTAGCCCATCGTCTGTTGCTTTGGCTCTCTTCTTGTTGCTCTAAATGCCAGAACAAAAGGCCTAGATGCCTGTATAGTTGTCACTAAATCATCTAAGTGGCAAATCTATCGAGCTGTACCCTGTGCATGGTGCTGGCTTGACATCATGAGGGACACAGGGATTATAAACTCCAATTCCTGCTCTTAAGTAGCTCATGACCTAATTAAGGGGATAAGTAAAAAATTCATGAGTAGAGATGCGGTACTAGAAAATTCAAGTGTGTTAAAAAACAATATATTTAGCACACCCTCAAAAGTGCCCAGCGGCTGTGTATGTAGGTCGTCAGATATGAGGATCAGTCACAGAACTGAGCTCAGAGGACAGAGTGGTCTCTATGTGCTGGAGTAGTCTCAGAAGGTTTCTTGGTATTGGCGAGATTGGTCTTGAATCAAAGTAATAGGGCATTCTAAATTTGGAAGCCTCGTCTACATAAAAAGTGGTTCTTCTTCCTTGAACAAGTCTATTATTTACTTTGAGGAATAGAGCTGGAATAGGATCAACCAAAATAAACTTTAAAAAAATAAAATACCCCTAAGCAACAGCCCTATAGAATTTTCCAGCCAGACTCTGTTACTAGACGTACAAACATGACCATCATCTCACCTAGCATCCTGTGCCCCCGGAAGCCCCTTCGTGGGCAGAGCTGGGAACCTGCCATTGATTTGAGTCCTCTGATTTGTAGTCTTTATGGAAAGAACACATCGAATGAATGACTAGAATGGCCTGCACAGACCATACCCTTTGTACCAAGACCCCCTTTGCGCTACACCTTCTCCTGAATAAACGTTTGGCTTATCATCCGGGGTAGACAAAGATGAAAAGTATGTTCACCACACATCTCTTTTCATACAAACATACGTTGGCTTGCACCATCTCCAAGCTTTACAGATCTGATACAGCTTACCTATGGTATCATTTTTTTAAAACTCTAAAGCAAAATGAAAAGGCTTTTTAGATTAAAACTTCCTGTTTGCAGACAATAGCCTGCTGTGTTTGCCTAGCCCGAAATAAACATTCATGCGACCGGGTTCTGGTAAAAGGAACTGAAGAAAGCTCCAGCCTCTCTTGGGAGAGTGGCTGAGGTCTCTACTCACCCCTCAGGGCTCAGCAAATCGGACGCTACTTCCCAAGGCCAAGTGGGACGCAGCTCAAGGACGGAGCTTGCTTATGAGGAAGGGCACTGAGGCATAGGAGAAAGCCCCACTCTGGGTTTTAGTCACCGTGTTGAAGATACTGGCAGTGAATTGATTCTACAGCAGAAAAGCCCAGGAATGCAAGAAAGAAAATAGAAGATAGCAGTAATCAGGAAACACTGTGTCTAAGATGGCTTGGCTGTGGGGACCCAGCATGACCTCTTCGTGCCAATATCTACCTGTTGTGAGGGGAGGTGTCACCCAGGAAACTCCCTCAGCACAGCTCAGTTCTACAGGGAGGAAGGGAGTCACAGGGGGAAAAAATAAAGATTAGGGGTGGAAAGAGAAAAAGAAAGGAGAGAGAGACAGAGAGGAACTTGACTGTTTTAGACCATATAAGGCAGAAACAAGAGATCACAGCTGGAATAAAAAAACAAAAATAATAAAAAACCACTTCAGATGGCAACCAACACTTTCAGAGGAATGGAGATGATGACAAAATTGCAACCATAAGGCTTCTGGGAAGGGGACAGGGAGCCCTGCCTCAGGCACTGGAACTTCGGGGAATGTGTTGACTTGGCAGCACCGCACTGTGAGGCCGTGCA
Source organism: Ctenodactylus gundi (assembly GCA_004027205.1). NCBI lineage: Eukaryota > Metazoa > Chordata > Mammalia > Rodentia > Ctenodactylidae > Ctenodactylus > Ctenodactylus gundi. The sequence goes on from PVKB01001391.1 coordinate 270,567, forward strand.
GGCATGAGAGTGGTGCCACACGGCCTGCCAGAATGCTCAGGTAGCCTAAAACCCTGAAGAAGAAATCGCTAATGAGAAGCGACTGAAGGTTAAACAGAGTCCTGTCAGGTCAGCTCTGGAGTTGGCCACACCTGCCCCTCCTGGTGGCACTCACAGGTCCTGTGCTGGTGAGGGCGCCCCCTGGAGGTGCACAGGGCTACTCCCCTGACGTTGCAGGAACCTCAGTCTGCGTGTGAGCTCCTCAGAAAGGCCTGGCCTGACTAGTCGACCAGAAGCCATGTTCTCAGTTTCTCGCTCTGTGCCAACAGGACCTGGGGATGGAAACCTCTCTACATATTTCCAGCCGAGGGATCTTAATAGAAGAAACTGATTTCAAAAATGCCAGAAAGGCAAAGGAATAAAAATGAGATAGTAAAGTATATCAGTTGTTAGAAGCTGTGAGAAGCAACCACAACCCCCAAGGACTTGGAGGGCAAATATAAACAAATAAGAGATGTACAAGAAGCAGGATTTCACATCACACACACGCGCGCACATGCACACGCACACACACCAGCTTGTGTCAGCATCTCTAGGAAGGACAGATGTGGCGCTTGGCAGGACAGAGCTTACCAGTGCGGTTATATACTATTTGTATGGTTCCCAGCCTGCCTGAACTACTCACGCCACCTAACGCTGTTTACCTGCGTCTCCAGTAGAGGCCCGACTGACAGTTCCTGCCGGGCCCTCCCGGCTGGTGCTTTTTCTCTCCTGGCCATCCTGAAGCCTCATGGTGCCCTGTGTGCTGCACCCTGCCAGATGTCTCCAGAACCCATGAGTACAGGAAACTTCACAGTGCTTTATAAGCCTCCCCTGCGTTCTCTCACAGCTGCACCCGGCTGCTGAGCCCAGAGCAACACACAGCAGTTTGCAGTAATGGGTGAGGGATGTGGGAGTCTGAGGCTGCTGGAGGAAAGTAGGGCAAGGTGGGAACCATTCCTGCCTCAAGCTTGCCTTTGGCAGAGCCTCACAGAGAAATTTCTGGCAAGAGTCAGGAGATAGCTTGCCTGGTTTTGGCCTCTGCACCCAGCTTCACCTTTGCTACACAAAAGCATGAAGTGTGTCCTTAACAGGCAGACCAACAACCGAAGCACAATTATATTGCCTTCGTATGTATCACTCTTCAAATTATTCATTTGTTTGGGTACTTACCTATGGCCTGATTCCTCTTCATAAAACAAAGGAGCTTTAAGATTAAAGAAATGGATTGTTTCACTCCCTCCCTCCCATAAGCCCAGCAGCTCATGAAGCTGTTGGAATAAGTTGATACTCAATAAGTACTTGTTTGGTAAATGAATAAAGAACGAAATAATAAATATTTATAATCCACCGAACAGAAACCATGTTTACGTTACTCCACATTACACTGTTTACTCCCATATTTTACCTATTTCAACCACATTTTAGTTTATAAGTTTTTAATGGAAAGAAGGAAGGAAAAGAGCAGGGGAAGAAAGGAAGGAGGGAAAGAAGGAAATAAAACCCCAGGCCCTGGCACATGCCATCGTGACTAGCTCGTCTGAGGGCGCAACAACCAATAAACAGATTAAGTTTTGTCGGCAGAGACAGCAGACCGGTTGAGCTGTCCCTCCCGTGGCAGGCTCCCTGAAGTCTTTTCTGATGTGTTTCTCTTCCCAAAGAGGCAAGAGAGGGGGGGAAGAAAGAGGACTTTTGTGCTGCAAGGAGACAATCTTCCCTTTGAACCTTGTACTATTTAACCAGTAGGACCTGAAGTCTTACCTTCTGAAAGTTGCAATTGGGTTTAACAATGAACTTTTAACGCTCTACTCCTCACGTAAACACACCAATACCTGCTCACACATGTATGTGTGTATCGCTGTTTCACTGGGCAGATGCTGCGCCATCGAAAATCTCCATCCTTTGCAAATGATCCTGCCTTTAGATAGCCTGTTTAAGGATCGCACACGGCTGACATTTTTCTCCTCCATGTCAAACCTTTTGTCCTCTACTGGGTCATCCTGAGAAGTCCTGCTCCTGCTGACCATGGGGAAGTTCTCAGAGAGGCTACTGGGTTCTTTCTAAGCGTAAAATACGCTGCTGATGGTACAGGAACTTGCGCGAGGCACCCCCAACCTGGGGTTTTCTCCCGCTCTGTGGACATAGTGCTTACAAACAAAGCCTTGTTTTGCCTCTGGTTCCTTGGTCTTTCTTGAAAATGCCTAGGTAGACCCAAGGTAACTCCGGGTCTCCCTGGGCATTGGAGAAAAGAGCTGTTGCCCTGCTACCACACTGGGGTCAATTTTCACTCTTCAGAAATATGCACACATCGATTATTATTATAATGCCCAATATTGGATTTCCTTCTCTGATTTCAAAACTTAGGATGTCATTAATCTTCTGTCTGTCAAGAATCCTCCAAGATTAAGGTCAATGATTTGGAGATTTTTGCAAGTTCCTTTAATAGGTTGAGATAGAATTCTTCCACATTGAATATTCGAATGGCTTTAAACAAATAACAACTCAAGTACTTTCTCACTTACCTTGAGTAGTCCTTGCATTTTACTTTTTGTTTTTCTACTTTTATAAGTAAAATGCCTCATCTAGTTGTCAAAACAAAATGTCAGAAATAGCTCTCTCTTCCTCCTCTTACCAGTTTAAATTTTAATCTCCAGCCAGGGGAGAGGCCTAAAGCCTCTTGCTATTATCAAAGCTTTAAAGGTCCTTTGTGATAAGCTTACTAACTGTATGTTTCAACTAGTTCTAGGCTTGTGTCTTTGCGTCTTCATGACATAACAATAGAATTCTGTGCCTCTTATTCACATTTATTTTCTTTGTTATGGGCTTTTCTTGGAATTTATTTTATTTTCTCAAAAAAGTCTGCACTTTTCAGAAAAACCAATATATATGTCTTAAGGTAAAATAAAGAGAATCACTCAGAAATATTTTATTAAAATATAATTTAGTAAAAAATATGATGATGTTAATAAATGCACATGGCGGTACCCTAAGTCCCCTTCCCACCTCTGCTTTCCACACTTTCTCTTTCCTTCTTTAAAGGCATCTTTCCCCCTTCCACTGTAATTAGTTTCTTGCATAGTACTTGGGGTAAGTCCAGCCCTGTAGCTAATTAGGCAACTCACCCACCCAGATATAGTGGGCTTTGAAAACTCCATTTATCTTTTCAAAGACAGAATATATACCACTACATTTCAACAAACTCAGGCATCAAGTATGGACAGGCTAAGAAAATGATAGGGGCTATTTTCTCCCATTTCCTAATTAACTTCCCTTTGCTTAAAGAACTGATCAGGCTCTTTGGGAAACTCTCTATTCCTTATCCTACCATGGCTGAAAATCCTTCAGAGGCTCCCCAACACCAACAGAACAAAAGCCACCCTTCTTATTATCAGCCTTTTCTCCCAGCATACGACTTTTGGGCCTCCTAATCAAGAGTTTGGGATTTAGCTTTACTCACCAGCTCCTCATTGCAGCCTCCTAACCCTCTAGTTCAGCACACCCAGCCTCTCCTCTGTTGCTGGGCTGCCTTAACCCTCTTTGATTTCTTAATAAACATCCCCTCATCCTTAAAGACACAACAAGGTCTCACTTCCTCCCAGAAGATTGTTTTTCTCCTCCTCCCTCCTCCAAAGTTAGTTTCTCTTCTGCCATCATATCTCTCTCTGTATTTATTAATATACTTACAATGCTGCATTCAAAGAAAACCTTGCTTATTTCCGGTGGATTCGACTCATTCAAATTTCAGGGGCAGGCTTCCTACAGAAATGGCACCTTCGATTCTCCATTTGCCCATTTTCCATGGGCAGATGACTGAGGAAATATATTCTTCTCCTACCTCCTCTTCTCCCTTTTCTTCCTGGCTGCCGTGGAATAAGCATCTATCCTCGGCCCTGCCCCTTCGCTTGGAGCTAGGAGATCACGCATGGACTAATATCTCTGAAGCTCTAAGCCAAAACAGTGCTCGTTCGCTCTCAGTTAAAGGTGCCAGATATTTTGTCCCAGAGACAGGAAGGTAAGTAAAATGCCTTGCTCTCTCACATCCTGCACTAGCACTTATATGTGATACGGCCCTTCTATCCTGTCCTTCTAGCACTGTATCTCTCCTTAAACGCCTGATCGACCTGTTCTTCTCTGGATATCCCCCCGTCCTCTTCTGAATTTCCTCTTGCCTCCCACCACAGTGCATTGCAATGCCTACTGATCTTGTCCCCTAAGTCTGTCAACTCCCAGAGGGCAAGAACTGTTTTCATCTTTGTGTACCATCTTAGAACTTACTAAGCCCGGCACAGGTAAGCTCTGGTGAGCGTTTCTGAGCAGGAGTGTTAAACGCACATTCGGTTCCCCAAATCACCTCCTTCTTTCTCTTACTTTGATACTTGGTAAACTTTGGCAGGGGTTCTGGTCCTTACTACTTAACACTTTCTTCTACTCTGCTAAGGGAAGTACTTTAGCAAGTCACCTTGATCACAGCAGAGCCCCTAGAGCTCGAGTTGAACATGACCATCTGAATGAACATACTGCTCTTGACACCTGTTTTCTGTCACCAGTGAACAGCCTTTAGCTTAATTTTCTTGCTCTTACGTTTCATGATAAAAAGTTACCCTAATCTCATGGGCCAAATGCTTGGTTGCCAACTGATAGGATTTTGGATTAGATGACATGGGCTTCCATGTCATCAGTGGATCAGATCATGTTTTGATGGTACTGTTGAGATGTGACGAATACAGAAGGGCTACTTGAGTGGGATGGACTGGATCAAGGGGTCCTGGACTTCAAACTGCCCCTGGTATTTGGCACCCTCTTTGGTGCTCCTCTCTGTCTCTTTCCACTGACCCTCATAGAACAGGTCTCCTTGGTCCATCACAGGTAACTTGCTGTGATATTCTTCCTCATCACAGGCCCAGAATCAACACAGCCAAGTAACCATGGACCGAAACCTTTGAAATCTCGAACCAAAATCAGTCTTTTCAACTTCAAGTTGGTTTTCTAGGTATTTTACCATAGTGACAAAAAGCCAACTTATACACCTTGTCCAGAAACAAGAAGTGATTTTTTGGGACTCTTTTTCTTATTGGGCAGGTTACAAATTCTTTATTCCTCCTTCTTTGTAACTCCAGTGTAACCCAGAAGCCCCTTCTGATCTGCTCCTTCCCCCTCTCCCAGGCTTACGGCTCAGAGATGCTTCTCACATTCCTGAGACATGCTGTTCCCAGACAACAGTCACAGATAAAGCATCTGCATGCAGGTGTATAGACACCCCACAGCCAACTGGAGGCCGCTCCCAAATGAATAGTGGATATTTGAGAAAGACTTCTGTTTTATATTAAGCATGAGTCATGTAACAATTATTGAAGGATTACATACCCAATTTTGGGATACTTGACTTTTTTTAACGTTGTGTCATGAGCATCACAACTGCTGCAATGTTACACTGGTAACTTCTGTTCTTTGCAGGTAGGTATCTCCTGAGCTCTGTTCCTTCCTTGCATCCCTTTAGGCCCGGAAATTCTGAGGTACAGACCTTTGAAAACTAATAGTTTTCAAATATCCTTAACAATCATCATTTTTTATCCCAATAAATCTAATGCAGACTCCCAACATAGATTACATCTTCAGTATCAGTGTTATTTTTAAACTTTGTGTTGTGACAACTATTGTATAAATAGCAAATGAATGAGACTAAGACAAATTTCAGGAAACTAAGACGCTCATCAGACGATTTTGGAGTGGGGGTTGTGTTGAGCACGGCATTCAATTTTTCTCTGTGTTCTGTTTCAGTTGTGGTGTACCTGGATCATCCCCATCCTATGATATAAACCACAAACAGTAACAGTTTTGGTGTTTGGACTTTAAATTGTCACCCCTGTTAGATGTACTGGGGCATTTTGCTTCACAGTTAAGCCCTTTATAATGTCACTCAAAGCTAACATCACAACCACGGGATCTGCCCTTGTATTTGTTTGTTACAGATTACCTTTAACAGAAGAAAAAAATGAATATATGACTCTTGTACAAAAAAGACCAAAATCATGCCCAGAGGTGAACAATTAGAACACAGGTTGAAATTTGGTAAATAACATAATTTTTTGCTTTTGTTTCTAATTTTTAACTTGAGATTTAATTTTTTTCTAAACGTGTTGACCTACTAAAGTACACATTTGCAAATTAGCAAGTGTTGGTAGAATTCTTACTTCTGGTCCTAATACAATGTTTGGCCATTTCACGAGTGTGCCTCTCTCAGTCTATCGCTTTTATGTGGGGAATAAATCTACTTCCTCATCTAGTCCTGACCTCTGTTGTCCTTCAGTCCTGTTAAGATTGACCATCTAATATCTGGCAAAAATCTTACATAACATGGATAAATTCTACTTATTATTTTTTCTTTTTTACTAAAACATGGTCCCCAACTACTTTGACTTGGAGGGCTTGACACCCATTCCTGCCTTATTTCCTATACCTTCCTCTGGAACGTATGATTTGATAATTAATTTTTGTTACACGGATCCTATAAGTAATTTAAAATTGTACGTTTTGTCTCTGAAACAATTTATGAAGCTTCAGGGCAGGGGCCACAGCTCCTTTCTCTCCTATCGTCCTAGCCACGGTAGCAATGCAAACTGCAGAGGAGGCATTCAACACCTGCTTTGAATTAAAATTGTATTAAGACGAGACTTTACAGTTCATCCGTGGGTTTTTTTCTTTCCAATATGCATGGATTATGATTTCTCATATGAGAGGCACTGTTTTAACAATAGCCACTTGGCAATGAAACCATTTCTCCTTGCTCTGCTCCAAGTATGTGTTTGCTTTTGTCCTATTTTCCCTCAACAGCTACCTCTGGGGTGAGGATGAAGACTACACCTCCTCATACACCTGAGCTGGAGAATCCAGCAGCTGCAGCTGCAGATCTGTATGCAACCTTTGTGGTCGGGGCTGTCCTTCACCCCACAGTGCTTGTGGAAATAAGATAATAGGCAAAGATCTCACGTGACTCAAATGGTGGAATATCCCCACATAAATGTCTCTCTCACAAAGTCCCTATCAACTGCCTCAGGGGACTTGGAGACATGCAAGGCTCCTTCCAAATCAAAAGAAAAAGTGACATGCCTCCAGATTTGCATCTTTTTCAATAGGCCCGAATTAATGCGTTGGCTCTGGGTGATTCAATAACTTTCTGCCCTTGGGCAAGGTATTTAGCCAGAGTGGGTTTCTGTTTCTTATCTGGATTTTGAAATGAAAGCTAAAATAAATGGTGCCAAGGATTGCCAAATGAGAGGCATTTGGACCTAGAAAACCCAAAAGAATCTCTCAAGGCCATGCAGAAAATAAAAGCAAGTAAGAGTTATCAATTATTGGGCTTTTATGATATACCACATTATGGCTCATATATTTGTAGCTAATGCCCACAAAACTCTTGCAACTGGTGTTAATCAGTGTCCACGTTTCCAAGGAAAGAAAATCTCCTTTCCACAGAGAACACGCTATTTGGCCAAACGTGGCACGAGTGTAGCTTCCAAGTGCTCTTTCTCCAGTTGTCTGCAATGCCCCACGTGACTGTAGAAGAAGAAACCATGCGTCCCTCTACCCTCCTAAGATCTCATCTGGGTGTCCAGTAATGAAAGATAGATTAGCAAGAGGAAAACACACTGTGGTTTCTAAACACGTGTACGTTTCATGTATACATGGGAGAGACGGAGAAGAGGAACTCTTAAAGAGAGAGCTTACGACTCTGACTTTTATAACATCTTTAACACAAAATAATACATGTTTAGAAAGATGGCAGGACGTAGGAAAAGGGCTTTGATTCACCAGGTTGTAGAAGTCAAATGACATCGTCACTTTCTCTTTGCTGAGTTCAGTTCCTGATGTAACTTAAAAGAGTTTTATTTTAGTTCATATTTTCGGAGGTGTCAGTCCATGTATTTTTTGGATGGCTTCAAGGAAAAACAATTTATTTTTTTGAAGCCTTGGTGAAGGACTGCAATTTACTTCATGGTGGTCCAGAAGCCCAGAGAGAAAAGAGTAGTCAAGGAAGGGGATGGGTGCTTTGGGTCGTGCTGGATCTGAAATGTCCTCTGAAATCCTCGAGTATATGGACGTTGCGGATTACCAACGGACGTTAGTGCTGCTAGGACTGGGAGTTGGTAGGGTATGAGGACTGCTGGGTATGTGGCCTGTGGGCTTATATTCTTTCTCAGCTTTCGGCTGCCTGATTTTCTTTCTCTTGGGATGCTGATGTTACAAGCACCTGTTCTCTGACAGGCCATCTCCTTCCCACCAGTGCCAGCTGCACATGCCTGAGAGATCCTGAAACCATGAGCTATAATAAAGCTTTCGTTCCTTGCGCTGTGAATGTTAGACATTGTGTCCCAGCGACGGGAAAGTGACTGAGGCAACCACATTCCCAGGACCCACTCTTCTCCAGCCGGGCCTCACCTCCGGAAATCGTCAATGCATAAAATCCACGGGTGAGCATCGTGCCCCCATGACATTCCAAACACTTGAGACGTTAGAGGGACATTTCAAACTGAAACTGCAGCAGCAAATACATGGAAAATTCCTAAGAGCTAAGGGCAAGGTTACAACGTTTGTTATAAAACCTCCTCTCGTGCGGTCCCCAGGCTGACAAAGGTCTATAGCCATTCATTCCCAGTTGAGAGGAGAAGAAAGGCATCCTTGTTTACTAATTTTCCTCTTGTAGGCAAATGGGCGGAGGGCAGAGAGCTTTTGTTCTGTCTGCTTCTTTCCCCTCCCCCAAATTGCTTTTAGCTCAAAATATTCCTGATGCCACGTGGCATTTTGAGGGGGTGGCATCTGCTGGCGCTATTCACCATAAGACGCTCTGCTCATAAATTGCACCAGCCAAGAGAGGTAGAATCTTCCAGCCAAGAGACCAGTGCTTAAGTAGAGCTAGTCGGAGGGGTCTGGAAGGAGCTGCTGGGCTTGTGAGGCCAAGGATGAAGCGGTTTGGTAGCTACACAAGCTTCCTTCAGAAAGGTGGTAAATGAGAGTCATCTCGTGCATTCATTTTGGGGACACATAGCAGGGAACATAGTAATTTTTCCTCACAAGAGCCTCATCTAATTTCAAAATCATTTTGAACAGAGGCTTCAATTTTCTAAGCAAAGAAGAATAACAGGGATTCACACAGGGGTCTCACGAGGCAGAGGAAGAGCAGAGCAACGCCACCTTTCTACTTTTGCAGGGCGGCTGGAACTTTATTAACTGTTTTCTTTTCCTAACAAAATGGTCCCGCATTTTGTATTTTTAAATGAAGGCTCTTTTAATCTTCTGCTGTTTCATTTCATATGCATTTTTATAGCTGTGCTTAACTTGATTCTTGCCTCCTCAGGGGAATTAATCCCAGAGGGCACCTATTTTATTGAATAAGCAAAATAATAAAATACAGTGACCAAGTGAGAAGTTAAGCTAGTCCTAATCTAGGTTGCTTGGTAGAAACGGGCTCACTTAGAAGAATCTTCTGGCTCAGCACCAGGCAGCGGTATATAAAACTCAGCAGGAAGCCTACCCCCAACAGAAAGAAGGAGATAGAAGATTAGACTATACCGGGAGCCACTGGGGAGATCGCAAGAGAAGCAAAAAACCCTAGGTGGGCCAAGCCTGTACAGTCACACATGAAGTTGACATTAATCTGTAATGTAAAGGCAGCAGCCAGTTTAGATATTTAAGACCAAATACTTATTTGGGCCTTGATACTGATCTGGGAGGCTGCAGATAATATAAACTACTCTTTTAGGTGTATGAAAATTCTCTACCTTAATTGAGACAATTCAGTAAAGTGAGAGACAGAGAACACTAGAGATAGTGGAATACACCACTAAGATGAAGTGTTACCATCCCCACCTTTCACCTAGAAAAGGCAGCAGTCCAAGTATGGACCGCACTGTGAACAACTCGTGAGTGCTCATCAACTGCCCAATAAGTTTCCGAATGTGTTTGTTCCCAGTGGGACAACACGACTGGCCTGTGCGGGTGTGCTGGTAACTCCTCCCAGACCACCCTGCTACTGCCTTTCCATCACACCTTCCACCCCACTTTCCCATCATCCTGAACCTTGTTTTTTAACATTTTTTTTTTGTTCATGCACGAATTCCAAATTCTATAACACATTAGAGACACTGGGCTTAGGAAATCAACGCACATCTATGCCAACCTCTTTTTCAGAGGCTCACCCCTTTCCTAGCTGACCATTGCCCCTCTTTCTACCCTGTCACTCATGTTGGGACATTATTATGCCATTACAGAGTGAATTTCATAAGAGGGTCACCGTCTATAGTCAGCCTTTTGTGTTTGTTCCATTTCACTAAACATTATTGGTTCAAGGCAGCCCCATTTTTGTTCAAAAGCTTCATATCTGCCTTTCTTAATGGCTGCATAGTATTCCTTTGTGTATAGGTATCACATCTTCAAACTTTCCTCTATGTGTGGGCAGGTTGTTTCCTCTCAAACTTAAAGCTACAGGTTTAGAACAGCATCAATATGTTTATCATAAGAAATTAATTGTTTTGTGATATGCCACCAAGACTTGCGATTTGCCTGTGGCAACAAAGTAAATAAGCAAAGATAACCTTAAGTCATTGGATACTCTGAACTTGAGCATATGTATAAATGTATGCATATCTTTTCTTCTGGAACAGATGATTATGATGAGATAGGTAGTAGGAAGATTAAACTGACTTTAATGTAATATCTGACACACGCCAATGACCTACAGACAGTCAATCCTGGGTCATTTCTTTCAATGGCCAATTAGGAAGATCAACACACCGGTATGAATATACTGTACGATGCTGTAGACATTCAGATCATTCTTGTCAGGGTAATCGAAATAAAGTTCTGCCAATGGCCTGGAGATTATGACATGTAGGCTTTTGTATGGTTTGTGTGTGTGTGTGTGTATGTGTGTGTGTGTGTGTGTGTGTGTGTGTATTTCTTTTGTGTGCAGTAAGCCAAGAATGGAAATATGTTCTGACTATCTGCAGGCAGCATTTCACCAACAACAGACCTCTCTCCATCTCATCTTTGGCAAAAACAAATAAATAAGTATGAGGCAGCAGCCACAGCTGAAAATGACCCAAACACTCCAAAGCATGCTGGATAACGGCCTTGGTTTATCTCACCGCATTTTGCGTCTGCCCCTTAGGCAAGCGATTCATCATCACAATGCCACCAGTGAGTCACAGGACTCGATCGGTGCTACAAATGGTGCCTTTCAGCATGCTCAGAAGGAGCCATGATGCTTCAACCCAGTATAGAAAAATCCCAGTGAAGCAAGCTGACCTGTCGGAGCAATGGAAGACAGCACTGAAATACGCAGCGCTTCATACAGTGGGGGATGTGTCAGAAACAATAAAAATTGGTGTAAAAACAAGCCACAAGTTATCGATCTGTTATATTACAGTTGCTCTGAAAATAACTGCATTTCACTTTTGCCCTTTAATTTCTCCATCTTAATCACATTCTGTCAAAACCAGGATACTCATATCATAAATAAATAGGTCAGGAGTCCCCTTGTGGGTTCCCTGACCCAAAACTCAGATGTGTCCTGGACATTGGCACATGCACACGCGTACACACACACACACACACACACACACACACACACACACACAGTCAAAACTACACACATGACCAAACAGAACTATAAAATAGTTCAGTGGGCTATGAATCTCTATGACAAAGTTATAATTCAAGGCATGACAAAAGTCATCAATGCAAAGCTCTACTTTGAATTATCCTTTTTTTCACTTGAATCTTAGATCTAATCTGTTGTGAATTTCTCTCTGGAATTTCCCAGGACACTCAGATCATTTCTGGAGAGCATTTTTTTGGGTGGAGAAAACATATTTATATCCATCTGTATTCAGAATTTGACCTAATTATAAATGTTACTTCTACCTTTATAGAGATTAATAAAATTCAAGGATATGTCTTCTTGCATCTTTCATTATTAGGGCTGAATATTGAGTTCCCAGCTACTTACGGTCCTGCATGAGGTTCTTTTGCTTACTTCTGATGGAATCGTAGAAGGCTATTTAGTTTGGTGAAGAGAAAAAAAAGGCTTTACTCAAAGCTAACTCTGAGAAAATGGAGGCGTCTCATCCTCCCAATCACACCTCAGTGTGTACAGGTATATCAGGGTGGGAGGGGGCCACACAGAGACAACACACATCCCCAAGCTTGCTGTGCTGGTTCCTTCCGCCTTTAGCTCTACCTCTCCTTATCTCGTAAAAGGAAACTGGGCCCTGACCTTAGCAAGCACTGTCTACAGTATCTTCTGTCGCTTCATCTGGGCCGAAGAGAGGAGGAGGTTGTAGATTATGGCTTCAGTAAAAAGAATTGGGACAAAATTGCTCATTTCCAAAACCAGAATCTCACTGTTAAACTTTGATTTTGTTGTGCTGATTACAGTTGTTGTCTAGCTAATGAAACAATAGAGTTGTTAACCCTTAGTGCTATACCTACGACGACGGTTTTTGTTCACTTGTGTATTCTGATGTTCACTCATTTTGAGCACACTATTGAAACTTCTTTTGGATGAAAAAAAAATTGTGGTAATCACCTTTTATCCGCAGGCTCAGAATCATAGAGCTTTTAAACACAACCTTGAAGACAATAGATGTGTGTCAAAATGTTCTTGGGGATTTTTTTTGTTTTTGAGTCTCATCTGACTGTATTCTCTTTGCCTGTCTTTCATCCCTGCCTTTCTCTTTGCATGCCACATCTCCACCCAACTGCGCACATAATGTTTGCTACAGTAACAGTCTGTTTCATGACAATTTCTTCTTCTTACAGATTTCAAGCTTCCCTGATTGGTCTTCCCAGCTCAAGTTACGTGTATTCTTTCATCTATTCAATGCATCTAATTGATGTGGAAGATCCACCCAAAAGGAAAACATAAATTCAGTCCATTCTGAGTTTACTGTAGCAAACGAGTTGGCTTCTGTCGCTTGTGTTTTGGTGGAGATTCAGTGTCAGAAAAAGAGCTGGGAAAAAATTCATGGAGAAACAAAAGGGAAGGTTCTTGTGTGTCCAAATTGGAAGTTATTGGTGTGGGGAGGCTGTAAATTACAAGCAACATATCCTATGGGCGTGGTTAAGGGTGCACGTGTAGTCAGTTTTCTCTCCTGGCTTTAAGTTGAAGGCAGAAACCAAAACCAGGGGTGCCATCAGTTATTAATCAGTCCTGACCTTTTGGGCTGATTGTTACAGAAGTTCCTGTTTAGCTTTCTGAGTTGTCATTGGAGACAGCAATCTGGTTTCCACAAAGTTCGATTTACAGTAGGCTGCCTTCCTGGGCTGTTTATTGTAGTAGATAAAGGGTTGATTTCCTGGAAGGGTTGTTTACAGATTATGATGAAAGTTCTGCTTTTGTATGTGGTGGAACCTTTATCGATTTTTATATTTGTTCTCTGGTTGTATACCCACATGTGCTAGGAATTGTTCTAGGGACAGATTGTACAGCAGTAAGAAAGGGGGACATGGATTTCCTTCTGGTAAAGTTTATCTCCAATGGAAAAGACAAAGCAAGAATAATGAAAGAATATAAAATAAAATGCCAAGTCACTGTGATGGTTGTGAACAACAAAGCTATGTAAGGTAATAGTGAATGATAGAGCCATTCCTATCTTAAAGAACAGCTGTAGAAGGCTCCTCTGGGTAGCTGATGTTTGAGTGGTCTTTCTCTCTGGCTTGTTCTTTCATAGGTAGTACTTCCCCTATCAACACATCAATGCCACGACGAAGTTCTAAAGAATATTTAATTTCCATGCTCAGAATCCTTAGGATGTTAGAGAAGTTGTATGACACCGGGTCACAGGAAAAGAATCGACTTGTGGCTCCACTCCAGATGGGTTGCATGGTATTGGGCAAACAACACTTTTCTACAGCCTCAGTTTCTTCTTCTATAAAAGAGAAATAAAAATACTCACCTCAACGGCTTGTGCATGTGAAAAAAAATCCATCATCTACTTGGGATTCAGCAGAGTATTTTAGTAAAGTTGGTCTATTCCTTTGACACATCTGATATGTTATGATTCCTCTTGTGTTTCAGGAGCGTGATATGAACCTTTCATGCTCCAAGGGAAGTGTTTAGTGCAGGATCTATCATGAATCCCTCTTATTGCTTACCGTGTAAACAAAGGCTCATCTCCTGTGGAGCAACAGTCCACTGGAACGTAATTCATGCCCTTTGGGGAGAAAAAAGTGAAGGAACTGACCAGGGCTTTATCTTCCCAGCGCTCCATCAATTTGGGCAAATTTGTCAGGCATTTAGAATTTCAAGAGTCATTATCTTTTCTGAGAAGGCTGCTAACTATACGGTACCTACTGGGCACTTCATGCCAGAGCCCAGAAACACACAGAAGAAGACACCAGATACACAGTTAGTAACTCATGAGCCACGAAGGACATCAAAGAGTTTTCATAATACTTCTTTGCTGAAGGAGCAAGACTGTTTAGAAAAATCTCTAATTACCATCTCAAGTGATGTCATAAATTCTAAATTATAGTTTTAGAGCCATATTGGAACTCCCATGTTCGCTCAAAAGATTTTGATTGCATGCATGCTATGTCAAAACTTGGTGGCTATAAAATCTAAACCCTGTAGCAGTGATTTCCAACCCATATTATGCAAAACCATTACCTGGAGAGCCTGTTAAAAAATAGATTTAGGGTGGAGCTAAAGAATTGGTATTTCTAACAAGCGTCCCTGGGATGCAACTGCTGGCCTGGGAACCACATTTCGAATAGTTTTGTCATGCAGGTCATTGTTCAGAGCATGCATAATCTCCAACCTAAAAGACAAAAAAAATATATATGTTTTGTACGAAAGTCAACATGGAAGATATAATTGAGACCCTGGTACATTAAATTTTTAGCATATGTCACAGATTTACAGACATACCAAGAACATCTATTTGAAATCAGCACTGTCCTAGAATATACCGGATGTCTGTTTCCCTGAACTACATGTCACTTTCCCAAATGGTCTAATTAGTTCCATTTTGCAAAGATGCTGCAGAGAAAGAAGAGTCCTTTAATTTTTTTTTATCAGCACAGCAAAGTACCAAAGAGCAAGAAAAAAAGAATGCAAAATATAAGCACAGAACATTGTTGTCAGCAGATGTTAACAACATCTCCCCATTCCCAGATCCCTTCTCTGGCCCTAAAAAGGACTTCATGGGATTGTGTTGAGTTCAGAAAGAGAAGTAAGCTCCTGACCCCTGTCCTGGGAAAGACTGTCATCTAAAGGAAGGTAAATGGTACGAAAAGACAGGAGAATCTTTTCTTCCAACGTATAGAATTTGCCCCTAAGACAGACCACAGTGTCACACGCTAACTTTCTTAAGGAAGTGGCTAGAAACCAACTAACGCACACGCCATGGCCCAGTGGGGTCATTTTAAGGGTTACTCACAGCAATTAACAAGGCTGGAGTGATCTTGCCAGGGGAGGCAGTTCTATTTCCTTCGAGGATTCAGGATTATCCCTTCATTTGTCTTAATTACTCAACTGTATTAGCTCAATCAGTGAAATTAACAGTATTCAAATTGCAACCCACTGTTGAGATGAAAGTAATATATTTTAACTCTCCCTTTTTTTCTCCACAAGTCTAATAAAGCTCAGAACATTTAATTTGGTTTCTGATCATATTGCTGACGTCACTGGTGTCCCTATCTTTCAAGCAGAGCCCTGTAGGTCCAAATACCCGAGTCACCTCTCGCTTTCTGTACAATAGTGGTCTACTCTTCTTTTCAATTTCTGCCATTAGGAGTTTTCCCTTTTGAGTATGTTTTTCTGGATATTATAATTAAAAAATTAACAGAAAGAACAAATAAAAGAAAAATATTCTTTACTTGTTTGTTTGATTTTTTGTGACAGAAAGAAAACAGAATTCTAAGTTAGGACAAATGAATTGTTATGCCAACTCACAAGGCATGATCTCGGACAAGATACTTGACTCCAAGGTTTTTTTTTCTTATCAATAAAAAAATATATTTTGTGCCTTTTCAGTTCTAAAACACATTTTAAAAATATTTTTATTTAACAGAGAGATAAAGATCATTCATCAGGCTTCTACTTTGCAGAAACTTTTGCTGGTGGTTGTTATTCATCGCAAAGTGACAGTGATTTCTTTCAGGTTGAACAGAACTTCCCTTATCACTGAAGGGAGTTTATGTGGTCTCATAGACTGCACGCTATGTACAATTGATTGATTGATTCATTCATTCGTTCACTTATCTACTTTTTGGATATCTTCTGCATTTCTGACACTGGCTTATACAAGCTGTTACAGACAAGCGTTCAATGTTTACCTATGGCTAGAGACCAAATCACCAAATCTGAATACTTTTCCTTTAGCGAGTTGTGTGTTCAGCTATGTCCTATTTTAATTGCCAAACTTCGAGTGACCTTATCTGAGATGAAATTAGCACATAAAAGCACAGCAGGATTTGAAATGGCTTGTCTAAGGTTTGAACCAAAGCACCACCTTTCCGGTTGCATCTGGGCTTCGCTTATCTGTTCCCCTGTGGCAGCCATCGGACAACACAAAGATTAGTTAACCTGTTCTGGTCTTGATGGTTTTCCCACAAATTCCAAGAAAAGTAACTGGGGTACAGCCACTGGGTGTGAAGGGAAGAATTGTAGATTTGTGTTGAGAGTCAGATGAAATGAGCAATGAACACAGTTGTTTACTAGGAATACTTTAATTTCCATATTATCAAGTTGAAAAACCACTTAGATCTCTTTGGAGAGAGTATTTGGAAGAAGCAGTTCTTGGTGAGCACACGTGATACACAGTAAGATGAAGACAGGAAATGCAGGCTATGAGATCCGATAACACCAGACACAGTGTATCAACCTGCTGGAAAGACAGGCCCCTTGTGAATCTTCAGTTATGATGTATGAGGAGTGATTGAATAAAACCGAAGAACTCATTTTGAGAGCAGAAAGATTTGAAAAGGACACAATGACTTTGAGCCCATATATGAAGGCCTCTCGCAGAGAACGGGGATTTGATGAGAATGGCAATGACCAAAAATAACAAGCTTGTTTAATCTCAATACAAGAAATTCCCATCAATTATGACTGTCTTGTGAAGACACAGGGAACCACATGTGATACTCAGATCTTTGTCACTAGAGATGTTCAAGAGAAGACCAAATGCTAACGTTAGGGGAGACATTCATGCATAATGACAAAAAGATTTGGTTACAGAATTTTCTTCAAAAATGTTCCTAATCTTATCTTTTCCACTAAGTCAAAGCTCAGTGATATTTTATTCTTTGTAAACTCTTTATTCATGTCCCTCTGCCTCATTTGTTTCACAGTCCCAGAACATGTCCTCTGCACCACTTTGCTATCTTTGTTCTCCCTCTCTGCTTTCCCCAAGGGCAGTGACAATCCCATTCTCATCGCTGTATGTAAATTCCGTTCAATTATACTTGGTTCATTGAGCATTGGCTGAACTCCTATTGTGCATATGTTCTGAGATAAATATAAAGGAAGACACAAAGATGAATAACGTGGAGTTTGTGAGTGACTATAACAATAGGATCAGACTAGCCCCAAAGGAACTAGGTGTAGACAAAGGATAACCAACCATTGCAACTGTAAAACATCGCAGGAGATCACATCTCCAGGAATTGCTTCAAGACTGAGACAGCATCCAAGAACTACTGTAAAGATTATGGAAGACTGATTTCAACTCAAAATCAGAGAAAGATGGGCATCTTTGGCATAGCTAACAGCTGGAGTAAACAGACACAAGCAAGAAAGGGTAGGGTGTGTTTGAGACCAACAGCACACCTGGCAGGGCAGTGGTTGTTGGTATGAATTGATGAGAAAAGTAAATGTAGATCATAAAGTCAAGAATGGCGATATTTAAGAGATGGGATTCCTGGTAATTATAATTCAAGAAACAATTGTAGTACCGCTAAGGTCAGCAGAGAGACAGTATCGGAAAAATCGCTCGTATACTGTATGAGTTTGGATTCTTTCAAAAGACAAAATTTACAGAAATTATATAACAAAAAGGATCTACTCAGAAGGCTTACAAATCTGAGGATATAGTCCAAGATGGATGCCTGCACGTGTGAGAGCTGGAGTGTCTGATGGCTGCTCAGCCACAAAGACGAACACCTGTCTGGGACTGCAGCACAGCCGGTGAGAGTCTGCTGCGGATCTCTGTTGTGTGAAGAGCAATGGCGAAGAAAGAAGACTGATGATCAGATCAGCGACCGAAGATCAGCAACAGGTAGACAGGCACGAGCAGAGACTAGACCAATATCGAATGAAGATCTACGGCCTATAGCAAGTCAGCATCCATAGACAACTGTGAAGCTGAGAGCTTACCCAGACAAAGAAGCCCTGATGATCTTTCTTCTTCCGTCCTTTTATACAGTTTGAGTTCCCACTTGGGTCTTCCACAACTGGATGGGTGCTCGTCCCTCACCCACTGGCCCACAGAATCACTCACGCTCTAATTCAGGCTGGTTCCCAGTTGCCAATCTAGGCCTGTGGCTCCCAAACCCTACTCCAGGTGTGGTTGCTGATTGCCTGAAGTTGACTTAATTTCTCCAATGGTCACATATACCAAAATTAAGATGCTAATTTTACTTAGAAAGGATTAGTATGCAGAGTCAAACTGGGTAGAATCATGACGTGCTATGACCGTTTAAGAACAGGAAGATTTCAAAAAGAGAAGTAGCTGTAGAATTTAGGTTTGAATTCTTAAAAATATTCATCTGTACTCATTGGAGATAGAAAAAAGGACAAAAGAAGAAAATTAAAATTACCAATCGTTTTACCAATCAACAAATGAGAATAACATTTTAATGTGCTCCTATGCTGACATTTATTTATTTGTGCTTTTTTATACAAATTTGGGTAATATCAGCAATACCAGTTTGTATAATGCTTATTTGAATTGGTAATGCATCCCAATTTTTCTCCATGTCAAAAAATATACTTTTGTATCCCATTCTACTGGCTGCAGAATATATTTTGCATAAGCGTGTGTCAATTTATTGAACCAGTCCCCCTGTCTTTCTAATTTTTTCTGTATCATAATAATGCTGCCAAACATCTGTGCGTGTTTGTGAATCACTTTCCAATTACTTCCTTACGTGAACTTATAGAGAACAAAATGGGTCAGAGACGACTGCTGAGCTACCCTTGGGAGGGCTGCCTGTTTTCCTTTAGTGCATACACTCTGGATCATGGCTGAGCACATGGATGCCACCACCAAAGCTGCATTTTCTATCCATCTTTTCAGTCAGAAGCTCTAGGCACTGAGATTAAGGAAGAAGTATAGCACAGGACTTCCGGAAAGATTTATTTCAAGGTGAAGTCTTCTTTAGGCGTACTACTGGCAGAGTACTGATGGAGTGGCTGGAGCCCAAGAAGCCATCAAAGACCTGAGAAGTCCTTACTAGTTCAGAACTCAAGCTGCAAGGTAGGTAGGCTTCTGAATTTCTGATTCCTGCCATAGCCTCCCACACCACCCCCATACTGTGTGGTTCCAGCAAGAAGGAGAGCTACACTTTTCTCTTGAGTCACTTTAGGAGTTGGCTTTCTAATAAGTACAGCTGAATGAATCATAACTAAAATAATGACTTTGAAAGTGTGTACATTTTTAAGGCTTCCAGTATACGTTGCAAACTACAAGGCTGTACAGTGCTGTCCTGATGAATATTCCCACCTGTAATGTGTAAATTAGAGTTTCACTATCCATTTATCCTGGGCAATGCTAGGTATTATAACTCGTTTTAAGTCTTGCCAATTTGGTAGTTGATAAATGGTATCGCTTCGTTTTAATTTGCTTTCCAAGATTATCCTTCTGAATCTTTTCTCAATTCTCTTTCAACTCCTTGAAAGAACATTCTTTTTCGCCTGGAAATGCTGAGACTTTGTCTGTGTTAAAACATATTCTGGATGACCAAGTAGCAGCTTTGTGTTTTGTTGTTACTATCCGTCCCCTTCTATTTTCGAAAGCGGGTTTCTCACCCATAGACCTTGTACCTCAGCCTCTTTGTTTGCTATTTCCTGATGCTATCTTTTCTGTGACTACCTGCCCTGTCCCAGTGCAGTGCACCGGCCTTTCAGGAAGCTCAGGTTATTTTATAGCTGGAAAGAGATTTTAGAATACAAATGACAAGCAAGTTGGGCAAGTCACAAGTACATAAAGAGACTCATGACCACGTTCATTCTTCATGCTGCCTTCTTGAGTCTTCTTTTTTCTTTCACTTGTGTACCTAGATCAGCAAATGGCCTCTTTCTACATGCCTTTCACCTTTGGGAGAGTAAGTTTTTTGCTGACTGATTTCTCTACTTCCTTTGGTGAAAACTGACTCCTTACATCCAAAGAAAGAACCTAAAACTTTCCCTCGGGCTTTGGAATAAACCTCCTTCTACTTTCCATAATTCTCAGGTCCCCTTTTAAAACCTTTCTAAGGGACAAAAACAAAACAACAACCACAACTTTGAGAACAAACAGTAGCTTAAAAAAGAACATACACAGTACAAGTACCATCCCAAACTTTCCCACTCCTCACTTTTGTTGCCACTCAGAGCATCATATCAGAGTTACCATTGTCCTAGAAAAGACTTTCTCCCTTATAAGGGTCATTCCTGCATGTACCTTTGCTTGCTAATTGTCACTTTTTAGCACCTACATTGCCATAACCTTCACATTAAGAATATCTAATTGGATTTTGAGTTCTACATTCCTGACCAACATCTTCCAAATCCAGTGAAAGACAGTAAAACTGGAGATGCATGTTTTCTCCATTACTTTTCTCACTTACGCATCAAGCCATCCAGAAATTCCATTTCATCATCTCATGCTCAAATTTCAGGAGCTGCTGTTGGGAGTGAGTCCATACCTGAATTTGTGTTCCATTTTCCGTGTTTTATCCAGTAATCCTCGTTTATTTGCATTTCTTTGTCCTCTTCTTAATCTGAGAGCTTATTTAGTATTTATTATGTGTACAAAGCTTTTGGTGCATCGTCTAGTTTAATTCTCAAGATGAATACAAGAAGCAAATGGTAGTCATACTCTCATTTTACAGACAAGAAGGTCTCAAAGAACAAAGCTACCGAGTGGTGGGAACAGGACTTCAACCCTGATAGACCACCTTGAATATCACCATTTTGTGTTGCATCCATGATGCTCTTCTCAGGTTCTGCCGGCCTCTTCGCAGGGATCCCATTATTCTTCATTGTCATCTTGCTCTCTGTCACTCTGACACCTCTGCCTAAGGGTCTTCCTGTCATCTACATATCAACTTGAATTAGATTGAACGCGTGACTTTCCAAGGCTTATAAGCTTAAGAGTATCAAAACAGCTACACAATAGATCACTCTTTTTGGCCTTCACATCCCTTAGGACTGGAAAGACTAAATGGGATCCTAAGTGAATTCATTTGTTGCAGTCATCAGCTTCTCTCAAATTTCTTCTCTTTTTGATGATCGTCACTAACAATAAGCCAAGGTTAATAATCAATCAGGCATTGTGGCAAGCTTTCCCATTACCTCATTTGACACTCTTACCAAGCCAAAGAGAAAGCACTAGTATAATTCCCATTTTTTCAGTGAGACAACAGAAATCAGAATCTTCCATGAAATCCTCACCACATGCAGCGAACACCTTGCAGACCCATCATTTGAGCCAGAGCCTCTTTTCTTAATTACTATAGCACAATGGTTTGTTTTTTTAACTACTATTTCTAATGTTGTATGAAAATTGCAGAAACTCATAGAAAAAAATAATTATTCAGCAACCTTACTCAAACCCAATCACAATTTGTTTCTGTGCGTATTTTCCAATATATGTCCATTAAGTAACATTATAGATGGAATGTATTCTTCTGCATTTACCATAAATACTCCTTCACGCATGCAATACATTAAAAATCGTGAACAAAATAGATAATTTCCTAGCAAAATATCTGTTAGCAAAATTGACCTGATAAGAGGAAAATTCGAATAGTTTAGTGATAAAAAGCGAGGAAAAAAGAAAGCACTAAGGTTAGGCAAATTTCCAGCTGAGTTTGTCTTATCTTCAAATAACAGGTAATTCTGATGTTCTTCAAACAAGTAATAAATAAAAAGATGGACATTTAGCCAATGTATTCATAGGTTCAATTTAATATGAAAACATAGTAAAGACACCATAGGGAAAAAAAAAAAAAACATTGTACAGTCTCAGTTAAAAGGGAATATTAGAAAATCGGTCCTACAGAGTTATTAAGAGAGCAACAAACTGAGAAAATATAAGCTGTGTTCTAACAAAATCAAAATGGTTCATATCAGAAAATTCATCTGTATAATGTAATATGCTAAGGAAATAAAAGAAAAGAAAATATTTACAAAGCTACATAGTGAAATTAGATAAAATGTTCACAGTGTCATAACAAATTTCTGGTCAAATAAAAGGGGTAAATGCATTAACAAATCAAACTACTAAATATAGCATAAAGTATTATTTTAAATAATTTAAGTAAAAATATAGTACAAAATTAAGCATGTATATCTTTAATCACCAATATAACTTTACATTTACTTAGAGGATCTAAAAAATACAAAATCTCTGTTTCATAATATTGAAAAAGAAAAACTAAAATTTTTAATAATGGCAATTTTTGTTAAAAATCCCTAAATACTGGAAAAATAGAATTTATAGTATGATTTTGTCTTAGAAATTAAAAACTAGACATAGAAATGGGTTAAAAGTATTTTGTACATAGTAGCAAAAATAAAGTACAAAGAACTGAGATATAATTTTATAGAAGTGGTATTATAAAATATGATTTTTTGAAGATATAAAACTAAATAAACGGAAGACATGTTATCTCTTTAGATAAACACTGAAAATCATAAAATATAAAATGCTATCTGAACTAAAACCTATCACAGTGTTTCAGTCTTATCCTGAGAGTCTGTTTTATAATTATATTAAGTGGCTCTTATGATTTATATGATAAAATATTTTTTATATAACAGTCAAAGCTCAAAGAAGATGAATGGAGCTAGTTCTGGTGTGGAAGGACTAACACTGCTCTAAAACTATGTAAGTCAAGATGACATTGGTCAGAGGGACAAGAGTAAGTGAACAAAACAGGAAGTCTTACAATACAGCACAACCGCCATGCTAACACTGGTTTAATTTGGAACAGAACATTTTTTAATAAGTGGTGTTGGGACATTGAATGTCCGTGTAAAGGAAAATAAAACTGGACCTTGATTTCATAAAGTGTACAAAGTATTCCAAAGAATTTGAATATTTAAATGTAAAAATTAGAGTAATTAATTCCTTAGAGATCATCTTAAAGACAACATGTACAATCTAGGAAGAGCAAAAAATTTTCTAGTCAAACTAAAACCCCAAAGCCTTAAAAGAAAAGACATATACTCAGATACATGTATACCCATGTTCATAGCAGCACAACTAACAATAGCTAAAATACTCATCAACAGATCAAGGGATACATAAATTGTGATATCTATACACAATGGGATACTACTGATCTACGAAGACAGATAGATCGGAGGCTTTTGTAGGTAATTGGAAGCACCTTGAGACCACCATGCTTAGTGAAGTGAGTCAGCAGCAGAAGTTGAAATATTGAATGGTTTCTCTTATATGAGAAATCCAGATGACAATTATTTCATGGAGCTTAATGTGGGAAATAATGGGAACTTGAGGGGGGTAGGGGAACTTCAAAAAGAGAGAAGGGAAGGATTTGGAACTTGGCTATAATATGTGTGTTCACAAATTATTCAAGCTCAAAGTAAACTTTATTTATTGCACTCATACACATTAATAAAACTGGGGGGGGCGAGGGGTCATACTCTTAACCGTTGCCTTAGTTTATGCAGGCTGCTTTAACAAAAAGCCTGAGACCAGGTAATTCATAAAGAAGAAAACTTTATTGCTCATGGTTCTGGAGGCTGGAAAGTTCAGGTAAAAGTCTCCGTAAACCCAGTGTTTGCTTCAGCCTCATTCCTCACGAATTAGTTTTAAAAGCAAAAGCAACCCCACAAAAAAGACCCAATATAAATGACTCAAAAGTTAAACAACTATGACATTGATAAGAATTCTGCCAAACAGGAAGTCTGAAAATCCAGAAGAACTTGTTTAAAGATGCACAAGTTTATTGGTACCCGGGAATATGTAACCTTAAGCTAAGGAAAAGAAGAAATATGCAAAACTTTCCAAATTAAGTGAACATCTATCTCTCAGACAATAGATTATTATGTAGCCACACTGTGAAACACTTTTGCAGCATTTTTGAAAAAGAGGAACCGTAGTTAGTCCAGCAGACTGAGTTTTGCTGATGTATTACCTGATGAGTTCAATATGCAAAAATGAAAGAAAATGATTACTTTTGAAAAGAGAACAGAAACAAAAAATCTGCATACGTGTATGACTATGATAGTATAATCTTGGAGAAAAAAATGAAAGGGTACCTGTTAATGTTTTTCACAAGCATTAAAAAAGCACACAAGGCAATGCATTTTATCGGTTGAGGCTCAGGAATAGAATAAGTGAGGGAGAAAATAAAAGACTGAACAGAACACATCATGTTCGCTAATTCATTGTGTGAGCGACTGTTTGCAAAGGCTATACCTGCAGGCAAATGTACAAAGAAGTTAAATTTGCTATCATCCTTCTGTTGCGTGTGCAAGTGTAACTCTTACTTTCTTTCTCATTTTAGATCTCTTTCCAAGAAGTTTACACTATTAACAGTCCTGTGTGTCTTCTTTACTCTATCAGTGATATTGTTATTTGTTATACTGAAAGTAGTAGAAAGTACAAACTACCTATAATCATACAGACCTTCAGTTCTAGCATTACAAAAGTAGTAATTCCTTTGGGCCACGTTTATTTTGGTCTTTTACTATTCTGGGAGTTAAAAGTTTTCCTACTAAAGTCTCAGTTGTGTTCTCAGCTTTCAAAGAGGGCACCGTGATGTTTGTAACGGTAAAAGAGCTAAATATCAGAGTCAAAATTCGGAAGTTGCCGTGTAGGCCAAGAGAGGTCTCTGCACAGGACAACCTCTTTACGAATGGACAGGACATCAGGCCCCTAAGCACTCCTAGCCAATGACTGAGGAGTCGGGAGAGACACAGACACACTGTCAATCTTCTAGATGTCAAATAAGGAGAAGAAGTGTATTCGCTGCACTTATCAATCCATTGGCTCCTCCTAATGACTCAGTCTCAAATAAGTAGCATTTTAACTTGCACTTACAAAAGAAGTACAGAGAGGTGCTGCATTCATACACTGGGGCGTACACCATAGATCCTTAAGCTTCAAACTCCACCTTCAAAATTCAGTGTCTGGGCATTTAACCATTAGCCCACAGGCCCTATCTGAGAGAAGAATCAAGAAGACAAGGAGACAAATATTAGGAGGCATTTAATGTCAAACCCGGGAAGATGGCTTGGAAGGGCTGTGGTAGACGTCAGCCCTGCAGAGTCAGGCATCACCTTCCCCTGAGTAGTTCAATATTGTGATTTGAGTGGATGGCTCCTTACTGGTACACATTCAGAAAGATGAGATATTTGCTTTGTTTTGAGGAATGGGTACTTTCTACAACTTTAAATTATTTTTGACAGATACACATTCAATGCCACTTTCATGGTCCCCGTAATCCCACATTTGCTATGACTCTGATTTTACCAGTTGCAGTTTTGCCGACTGCGGTGTTTCTTAAGATTTGGCCAGGGACTCTTCTCAGAGATTTTCTCAAACTTCAGGCACCAGCACTGATAAGGAACAGAATAACTTACTCAGCTGGTGGCAAGCTGTGTGGGGTTCCAGGGAAGATGCTGGGAATTAGAGAAAGTCTGCTGTCCCCATCTGGTCCTACTCTAACTTTTGTGGGCTCCACAGGGAAATGAAGCGGAGGTCTCTCCTGGAAACCCCTCCGTGTGGACTTCACACTCAGGCTTCAGGGTAACCATTGGCATGAATGCTCTTATGACACACAAAGAAATTGAGTCTTCCCTGAGTATTTTATCTGGAACAAGTAAAAAAGTTTAACTAATATCCAACACTCAGCATTTTAACTTCAGATTAATCACCCTTCCAAATTGTCCTCAAACGTTTCTCCTTCACCCGTGACTGTGTCGCTCAGCTGCAGAAGGCACCACAGTCAGCATCTTCCAGTTTCCCCAACCCCTCTGGGATCTCCTCTTTATCCTATGTTCCCGTTACTTATGCAGAGCCAACACCTCAACTCTGAGGCGGGAAAACATCACACAGAGGTTGGCTCTAAGCTCAAACCAGAACAAACCATCCCACACGTTCAATTCCTTCTTCCCTTGGCCATGGCAACAAAATATTCATCAATAATTTTTTCCTGCCTATAAAACCTAGCTCTTATTTTCTTGCCAAATATTTTATATGTAACAAGTATGGGTGCTCCACTGGTGAAAATGTTAATCCTTTCTGTAGCAATCTTTTAACAGTAACTGGTATTTCTCTTTAAAAAGTCCAAGTTTTAAAAGTGAAATTATCTTAAGGATGAGTTTTTAATTATGCCAGAGCCCTGATGAAGTCCAGTTCTGATTATTTTGTAGAACTCTATCTTAAAGAAATAAACTGCATTTGACTCTACCAAACCTATTATAGTACTGTCTTTCATTTCCCCCTTTTTTCTGTGAAAATTGACCCGGTTTCCAAATAGTTATGGCATAACTACATTATCACAATAAGTGTCAAGCCTCAGGTGAAAGTCTTGACACACACAACCCCAACGCAGATGCATGCATTCCTCTGTGGTTCTTAACGGTGCAATCAGCAATTCTAAACTATGGTCACATCTCATACGTTGCACACTCCCTTTGGGCAGTGAAATTAAAAAAGAGGCAAAAGACGTAGCCATTTGTTGTTAGGAATTTATGGGGGAACATAGTAAAAGAGTATAAGAGTATGCATAATTATTCTCAGGAACAGAAAAAAGTCATAAAAAATCCCTTCACAACCAATTAAGTAACTGCATGCATGCTAATTGCTGTGTGCCAGAGGTGCACCGTCAAGAATGGTCGCCGTTGATGTGAATGGGGAAAGTGTGAATGAGCTGGCATGTTGGCTCCTAGGTAGAACAAATTCTTATCTCACAGGTTCTAATTCTCCAGGCTCATGAATATGACACATTAATATTCATTAAGTGGAACACATTATCATTTTAGAAGGAGATTACTGGGGACTCACTATTTTCATTCCATCACATTTTCCAATTAGGAGTCCCACTTTTGCAAATAATCAGCTTTCTGTTGCCAAGGGCTTTCCAGCCGCTTTCTGGCAAAGGGCTTGGGAGCTAAGTTCAGCACCCATTTTCAAAACAAGAGAAAGCTGAAGTACAATTATATTTTATTAATGACAGGTTAATCTTGCCGCTGTGAACCTGATCAGAGAAAACCTAACTCAAAAGCGAGAAGGGATGGACTCTTTCGGGGGAACGGAGCTCAGCCAACGAAGCTTGGTGACTGGCAGCAATGGAGAAATAAGTACCCCCTGTAAAGAGTCCCTGCACTCTGTCCTAGTGAGGGGAAGAAGCCACTGCGAAGGGAGATCAAAGCCACATAGAAGCGAATACAGGTTCAAGGTTGATGACCACCCTGGAGGCTAACAACTGAGCAGAGCAGGAAACAACAAACAAACACACGCCTTTCCGCCACTTAACGTTTCAGCTCTTAAAAGCTGAACTTTCTGGTTAAGCTTTGTGAGTTTGTTAATGATGTCACCAGATGAAGCAGTAATCAAAAAATGGTTTGTTTTTGGAAAATACGAAGAGATTTGAAATAACGCACATGGATAAATTGATGTCTATTAATCTTTAATCTCTAACTAAACTAGAATTTCTAGACAAAGTAATTTCTATGTAAGCCTTATATTCATGATTTTAACATAAAACCTCTATTATTGTTTCATGAAAAATGAAAAAATCCTGAGTTGTTCTACCTTTGTTTATTTGTGAAGAATGGCAAATACATAGCAATAAAAAAGGTATAATTGAAAGAAAGGATTAAGGAAAGTGAAAGTTTCTTTGATTCTCCACTTCTTAGAATCAGCTATTTAATTTCTTGAGTCTCTTTGAAAAAACACACTATGAGCTAAGAAATATAAACACATGACTTGCCTCCACCTGTGTAATTGGGAGCAGATCCTAGACTACATGGTAAGACCCTGTCGTGCAGAAAAACGAGGCACACAAAATTTTCTGTAATCTATTACCTCAAGAGCTGGGAGGTGTAGCTCCATGATTACAGCTCTTGTCTATCCAACACAAAGCCCAGGGTTTGATTTCTCAATACCACATAAAAGGGATGTGGTGGTGCACATCTGTAATCTCAGCACTAGAGACGCTGTGGCAGGAGAATTTCCGTGAGTTCGAGGCCTAGTAGTGAGTTCAGGACCAGCCTGAACTACAAAGCAAGATCTTGTCTCAAATAAATACAAACATAAAAAATATAAAATCTATTAGAGAGAATACTCATCTTCTGATGACAAAATTATGAAACATGCAAATACACAGGAAAGTCTAACTCACACACCAAAAACAAAACAAATAACAGAATGACAGAAGCTGAGTAAAAAGGCGTCAACTATGACAAACGTGTCAAAGCAGCTATTACAAATATGTGTGCAGAGTTAGAGAAAACTGTGACTGAAGGAGCAAAAGAAGGCATGAAGATAATACCACACGAAGTAAATAATATCAGTAAGAGGATAGAAATTGCTTGAAAAAAATGAAAATTCTAAAGTTAAACGTCACCATGACTAAAATGAGCACGTCACTACCAAGGCTCAAAAGTATATCTGAATTCCTGGAAGAGTTAGCGAACTAAAATGAAGAAAAATGGACAAAGCCTCAATGGAATACAAACAACAGAGGTGCGTAGCCACACACACTCTGTGTATCATTTCATAAGTGTCATAAAAGTCAAAACACTCCCAGATGAGCAACACCAAGAGCATTTGGGCATCACAGACCAGCTACACACAAAATACCTAAAACTGAAGTTGCAGAAAGAAATTAAGGTAACTCACGCATAAAGAAATTAAATGGTGCTCCCTTAAATGATCAGTAGTTACAAAAGTAAATCACAAGTGAAATTATAGAGCACTTTAGATGAAAGAAACAAAAATGCAATGTACCAAAACTTAAGAAAAGTTGTAAAAAGGAAATTTATAACTATAAATACCTACTTTTAAAAGATCTCAAATCAATACCATAATCGTCTACCTCAAGATAAGAGGAAAATAAAAGCAAAGTAATCTGAAGGCAAGAAGAAGAAAGACGACATAAAAGTAAGAGTGGAAATAAAAGGAGAGAGGAAATTAGTGGGTAAAATCAATGACACCAAGACTCAAGTGACTGGAAATACTAACAAATCAAGAAACATTACTGTTAACTTAATCAAAATTAAAAATGTTGTAAAAGAACACTGCGAACAGTGGCATGCTAAGAAGTTAGATAACAGAGAGGAAACCAATGTTATTAACACAAGAAAACTATTGAAACTAGACGAAGAAACAAAACTCAGAGTTCTGAGAGGCTGCAGCAGGAGAATTTCAAATTCGAACCCAACCTTGGAAGATAGCAACTTACCTAGATTCTGTCAAAAGAAAAAAAATGACAGAGGATGTAGCTCAGTGAGAAAGGATTGGGCCCAAACTTTAGTACTATCAAGGAAAAAATTTCTGAAAAGATCCATGAAAATATAGAGATTAAGTAAGTAATAACAACATTTACAAGTAAGAGCATGGACACAGATGGTCGCTGTGGTGGTTTCTTCTGAAGATTTTTGGAAGAGTTAGCAAAAATTCTAAAGTGGCACAAGTTGAGGGAACACTTCCCATACACTTCAGACATCAAAATTGTTAAGACAGACAAAGATACTACAAGTAACCTACACACCGAGAATGCCTACAAATATCGACTAGAACACCAAAGTATTCCTCAGGATATTACTTGGAAGCCAATCCAGCAACGTTTCAAGAGCATTGTACACTGTGCTCCAGTACAATATATCCCAGAAATTCAAGATGGTTTAACACCACTAAACCACTTGATAAAATGCATCACGGCAGTAGAGTAAAATATTGAAATGCATATTTATCACCATAGATGCCTATCTCCATAAAAAAAGAAATGACAAAAGCCCACAGCCTTCCATGATACAGATGCTCAATGAGTTAGAATACAAAGGAGTTTCCTCTGCCTGATGAAGTGAATCTATGGAAATTCACGCAAAACTTTTGACTTAATGGTGAAATAGGAAAAATTTCTCTCTAAGATTAGGAACAAGGACAATAATATCTACTCTTAACACTTCTTTCCATCATGTATGTAATTTAAATCAGATAACACCAATATGTATGCATATATAATCTTAAAGACCCCACTAAAATTTGTTAGAATGAATGAAAGAAATCAACAAGATTACAGGGTACAATATCAATAAACCCAAATCACTTATTGTTGTATGTACTATCAATGGATAATCCTAAAATTAAATTTAAAATTCCATTTAAAATAGTATTAAAAGTTTTGCATACTAGTGCAAAACGAAATGAAGTATATTACTTATCCTTCGAAAACTCTAAAATATTTTTGAAAAATATTTAAATTATCTCAATAAATGGAATAACTTTTTATTCATTATTACAATAGCAATATTCCCCCAGTTGATCTGCATATGAAACACAACTTCTATGAATACTTCAGCTGGCAAATATATAAAATTGATAAACTGATTCCCAACTTCATGTAGAAAGTCAAATACTCAAATCAGCCAAAACAACTCTAAAAGTTTGGAGAACTCACACTTTCAGATTTCAAGAGTTCCTACAATGTTGCAGTCATCAAGACAGTGTGTTTTAAGTGGAAGGTCTGGTGTATGGATCAATGGAACAGGCTCAGAGTTAAAACGAACTTCAAGTTACCCATGGCCAACTGATTTTAACAATAATGTCAAAACTGTTTAGTAGAAAAATAATAGTGCATTCAATAATGGTGGTGATCTATCTGTATGCACACATGGAAAAATGATTTTAGACTCCTCATTGTACTTAACAGATAAATAAAAATACATCAAAGATCTAAATATTAATCAGCCCCAAAACAGCAAAACTTTCGTAGAAAGCATGGGGTAAAATTTCATTATAGTTGGTTTGTCAATAGATTTTCACCAATGCCTCCACAACACAAAAAGATTTAAAAGTATATTTGGGCTTCAAAATTTGGAAAGGAAAATTGCTTCAACACCATCACCACTATCAAGGAAGTGCAAAATAACTCTCAGAAAAGGATAAAATGTTTTCAAATTAAATTGTATGCCTGGTAAGGGACTGATACACAGAATATATGACAGAGTCTTGTAAAACAATCACAAAAATGAACTAATGAAATTTAAAATTAGGCAAATGATATAAATAGAATTCTTTCCAAAAACATATGCAAGTGAGTAATAAATACATGAAAAATGCACAGCATTATTATTCATCAAGGAAATCCAAATCCAAATGAAAATAAGATATAACCTCATACCCTAGGATTATTATAATAAAAAAGACAGCTGGCTGCTGTTTGGAGAAATCTTAGAAATGGTTAATGGAGTGCGCAGTATAAAACAGAAAAGACAGCAAAAAAAAAAACCCAGCTCCTCAAAAACTTAGACGTAAAGTTTCCAGTCCCCCTGGCAATTCCACTCTTAGGTGTATAAACAAGAGAAATCAAAACATGCATTTTATACCAAATGTGTACATACATGTTGTCACCAACAATATTTACATAGCCTCAATGAAGCAGAACAACCCTCATTTTTATCAGTTGAGAAATGCATAAAAATGTTGACTTGCTGAATAAATGGTATAACAATACAACTAAGAAACTGAAGTTCTAAGTGATTCTGTAGCATAACTGATCTTTAAAAACATTATACTAAAAATTAGTCATAAATGGCGCACATTGTTTGATTCCATTTACAAAAAAAATGATATTCAGAATAGGCAAGTCCGGAGAGACAACTCATTTGGGATTGCCTACGGATGGGGCAGTAGGCTTGGAAGGAGGAAGTAGGTGGGTGTAAGTTAATTGGGTGGGAGGCTTGCTTTTGGAGAAATAAAAGATTCTCAACCAATTGTGCTGATGGTCGTAAACTTTGTTGATGGTTGTAAATCTCTGTGACTTGTGTAAACATAGATTATATATTTTTATGACTGAATTTTATGGTGTATAAGTAACATTCCAGTAAATATATTGTACATATGTATCTATCTGTATCTATCTTTCTTTCTTTCCCACCAAGCCTTTTTCTTTTCTGATAGTTGCATTTCTAGTGGAGACAAGAAAGGTCCAATTTCTTTCTTCTTTTTAGGTTGGCAAAATTCAACTTGGTTGTATCAACAATAAATACTATTAAGACATATCTATGCCTGGCGATTGGTACTATGCTAGGGTATTCCAGAATAATGAAAATTGGTTGTAGAGATTTTAAAGAACATTTTTTTCTTTGACTTAAGTGCATTCTTACTCCTCAAAATTTCTAAGTATTATTAAACTGGGCCAAAACACAATAACATTTTTTTTTCTTTTTTGTCTAATTTTTATTTTTTTTATTTTAAATAATCAATTTCTTAGAAAATAATTGTATTATTTTCACCTAAACATGGAAAGAATTGTACTTCTCATACAAAGATTTGAAACAATAAAGGCATGTTCCTGTTCATTTTCAAGTCCTGCCTGAATAAATTACACATTTGTGAATAAAGAAAACACCCCCTTTCTTTGTTACTTAGTTAGACCCAGCAAAAACACTAAGCAGACTGAGGACACCATCCTAAATTAGGCAGCTGATTGTTTAAGAAGGAGCCGAGGTGAATAGAATACAAAGAAGAAATTACAACTATTTACACAGAATCTATCAAGGTTTCATTGGATAATAAAGAGTTTGCTTACTCCACTGTAGGGATATTTGATTAATGGAATCAAAGAAAATTAGAGCTGGGAGAAACTCTAGTGAGAATCCAGTCCAAATGATTAATTTTAGAAAATGAGGGTACTGGAACCTTAACAAGGGGTCATATTCTGCTCAAGGTCATTTGGGCAAAGCTAGGCAACATTTTTCAGCATTTTCTTCTTAATCAATTTCTTCCTCTCTATCTTCTTTCTTTCTTTATTTTCTTCTTTCTTTCCTGCTTCCTTTTTCTTCTTTTCCTTAGCCATTTATACTGCTGTAATTGAAAAAATATCCAAAAGAAAAGAAAAAAAGCACTAAGAAGGCTTTTGGGAAAGGATAGTCAGTTATTCCCAACTGAGGAAAACTGACCTCCAAATAAAATCAATTGTTCAGCAGGGACCAGTGGTGGGAGCTTGTAATCCTAGACCTTTGGAAGGCTGAGTGGAAGTTCCAGCCTAACCTTCAGGAAACTTAGCAACTAGACAGACTGCTGAAAATTTAAAAAAAAAAAATTTAAAGCAGTGAAGGCGTAGTTAGGGACGTAGCTCAGTGTGAAGTCCTGCCCTAAGTGCCACCAAAAAAAAAAACTATACACATAAAATATTTGCCAAATATTAACAGAGACCAAGGATATAAAACATGATGGTGTTCTAAGCAGAGTATTTCAATTAATGTCCACACAGAGAAATCAGAAAGGAAACAAACTCTTGTAGTAGTCACTTGTATGCAACACAGATTAAAAAAAAAGACTTGGAATGTCTATGAAAATTTCAAAATTACTAAGAAGAAAGAAAACGATCCAGAGGAAGCTGACCAGGGTCTGATTCTAGATAATTCTAAGTAACAGAAAGGTCATGTTTGCATTGATTAAAAAAGTTTTCCTTGTTCAAACTTGGGGCATTAATTCTAGTTCTTTTCCTTTGATCAAAGTAGAATAAGCTGTGTCTTCTCCCACAGAATAGCAGATAATATTTAAAGAACATTTTCATATATTCCTTTGGTTGTTTTTTTCCTTAAATCAATCACCCACTGGTCTGTCCACAAATCGTCAGGTAAGAACTTTTTCAGATCTCCGTAGTCTCAGCCATGCCCCTGTGGTGTTATCATCTAACACTGTCATTTACAGTGCTCCAAGGAACTCCATAGTCCAAATTTTCTACCCTCCAGCTGAGTTAATAAAATTCTAAAGATGGAGGTATAAAATTTATCATGATTTTGATGGGTTTTTGTAGTAAATAAGGTAGGGCATACTAAATTAAAATCTAAAATGCTCACTTGTATTCCAAATTTTCTTTTCTTATGACTCATTTATCTGCACTATGAAAAGCTCTGACCCTCTGAAGCGAAGTATGAAGCAGAGATTTCATGAGGACGGAATCTTATATCTCTGAATTCTCCAGTGTCCTACTTGTGGACCTTGAATTACGGGATAAAGTCCACACCTGTTTTACACTTGGTTTAATAATTGCCTTACTTCCCTGTAAAATAAATATTATTGTCTTCTATTCTAGTTAATTGCTCAAGGATGCAAAACCAACAGGTACTAGACTAGGACTTGAAGCTGGCTGTTGTCTAAACCCAAAGCTGTTACTCTTTGCTCTTGAACACAGAACGGCCAAGTCCAGGCTACATGTGATTTAAGAACAAACTCTTATTTTTTTTATCTTGTTGGCACTAAAGAGACACCAGTGTATCCCACAGGTGTCAGGTACACTCAGATGCCCTGAGTGCAGGCAGAAACGTCTTCACCCATCAATTCTCTTGCACAAGACACACTGCAATTCCCCCTAAAGCCATTGTGATTCCTTGCAGTTACTCTAAAATCAAGTTTTGATTAAAAATGGATTGACTTGACAAAGAGCGGGTCTCATCCACATTGAATGAACTTTAAAAATAAATTCACCCCTCAAGTCACCTAACATTGTAAGTATACAAACTAACATAGTGTGTGTAAACTCCTTCTTTTTATTTAAGCAGTTGGTGTTTGAGCAGATTAATGTATAACCCAACAGAGGAAAGACAAAAGGAAGAAATGAAGGATGACGGTAAAGAGGAAAGCTAAAAGCAGGAAACTGAACCAAGAATATTTCTGAGGGACCACTCAGCAAACAAGAACTCAGTGTCTTCCCCCGAAA
This sequence comes from Ctenodactylus gundi, assembly GCA_004027205.1. Taxonomy (NCBI): domain Eukaryota; kingdom Metazoa; phylum Chordata; class Mammalia; order Rodentia; family Ctenodactylidae; genus Ctenodactylus; species Ctenodactylus gundi. The sequence goes on from PVKB01001391.1 coordinate 305,718, forward strand.
GTTCTGCACATCAAAGGTGCCATTGAAGTACAACTTGCTTGGTAACCCTGAGCTCATGAACTGTGATGGATGTTTGTATAGTACTTTAGAGATTCTGAGCTTCCGAGACGTTTTCACATTACATCTTTGGGGAAATCCCATGATACAGATAAGCGCAAGAATTATGATTGTTGCTTTTAGATGTGAATCAAATTTTCAGAAAGGCCAAGTTAAACACAGACATACCACAAATCAAATTGACAAAAACAAAAGGACAAGGACGCAAATCAACAGACTCTGACTCCAGATTCCGCCAAACTCTTCCCGTTTTATGATGCAAAGTTTTTCTGTTCCGGTATCAGTTATTCAGTCAAACCTGAACAAGTGTGTATAACGAGGTACAGTGTTTCAAGGTTGCTGTGACAATGTAGCTTTTTCATAGGTAATAAGTCAGAAGTTAATAACTGCTATGACAAAAAAAGAAAAAATTGAAGTAAGAGAAACAAGAGCAAAGAAACTGAAGCTCTCGATTTATGTATTGAGAAACAGAATCTGTTATATGTTGATGGAATAAAATCCATTTAATATTGGGGAAAGAATATAGGCATGTCCTGTTTGAATATCATTTGTGTAATAAAATAAACTAACATGGACAAAGTGGGGTAGTTTGCTGACAGACTTATGTCCAAGTATATGCAAAAAGGTTGTGAAATCAAATAGACTATGGTTCTAATTCTGAACAGATCCTAACTCAGAAAGTCCCGCTGCCTGTCTTGCAGTGCCTTTCTCCACGGGAAGAGTGCATTAAAGATAAGACATATCCCTGGAAACTAAGGCTGTGTCTAGACACAGCTTTCCAGAGAGAAATAAACTGGACATAAAAGAAGTGCTTGTCATGAGAACAGTAGACATGGGATTCCAGAATGCACGAAGGTTTACATTACCACCGTGGTTCAATGTATCATCTGTCACTATCCAGGGGAACGCAGGCATCAAGGGGGTGACAGATTATGGGCTTGTTGAAAGCCCTCCAGCTGACCAGCATCATTACCCTCAGCCTGCATGCAGCCATCCTCAGCGTTCAGAGAAGGCACCTCAGAGCGCAGGTCCTGGCTCATTCGGCCTCCCTTCCCCGGCTTGTCCCGGAGCGAGGCATGTTGAAGCCATCACACTCTCAACAGAGAGGCAGAGGAACTACTTACAAGCCCTAATCGTGCATCACAAAATCAATGATTGCATTAAAATAATAATAAGATAAAAGAAAGGAAAAGATGTTCTCCTTATATTTAATTGATGATATTAAGGCTCTACTAAACTCCAAAGCACCTACTCGTACTAACTCTCCATCTATATATCCCGTGGGTTTTCTCTACCTTCCCTTCCCTTAATGTAATATTGAATCTTTCTTTTAAATTTATATTCACTAAGGAGTTCACCTTTTAGGGGAAAAAAGTGACAAATGTCTTCTGTTTTCTTATTTATTAATCATGTCTACCTGGCGTACCAGGTGGGAGGGCAGGGGAGCACATTCAGCTCATGGGAAATTCACTCTGTGATTGATTAGCAATGTCTTTCATGACCTCTACAGATGAAAGTTTCACAACCTATTGCTGTGATCTAGAAAAGCGTTAGGGGAACAACAACAAAAGTTGTGGATGATCTGGTACTTTCCGAAGCTCTTGGAAACATAGCAGGCAGTGATCATGTCATTTGGAATCTCAAATTTAGTAAAGGATGCACAATTAAGATTAAACATTATGCAACTAAGGCATGAAAATAATTCATCTATGGAGGAGGCTCCATAGAGGGTAGCCACTATTATACGAAATCACAACTTACGGCAAAATAAATCATTCTATTTTTTGAGCTTTTGAAACACTGTTGATAACCACTGTGGCACTGCGTCATAGTTTTATGCTTTTGTCATTTGTCTCTTTTATTGCAAACTCTGTGGGAATGGGGATGTGTCTTGCTCCTCACTGATTCTCAGGATATAATTGAGGGCTCAGCAGATAATTGGCAACCAAAGCGTTGGCAGTAGGAAAGAAGGGAACAAAAACTTAAACAACATAACAGTATAAAACTAGACACAAGTAAATGTTCTTCACTTGCTCAGTATTTTAATTAAGAGGCATAATTCAAACAGCTAGAGTATTTTTTACCAAGATTTTTGCTCCTTTTCTGCCTCTTCTCACTTTGTCTAGGCAATAGAATCATCCTGAAAAGGAGAAAGCTGAAAAAAAAACAGATTAATATTTGAGGAAGCCTGTTCTCCCAGCTCACTTACTGTCACGTTGAACATAAAAACTAGGGCCTACAAAATAAACGTAGTTTTCAATTAAAAGAAAAACTAAGGCCTGCTTTTGAAGATCGTATGATTCTTACTTTCTTGGTCAGTCTCAACTTCCAATTGTTTTAATCACAATATATTATCTTATACACTTACTAGATATTTCCATTTTAAAGTTCCAAATACATATTGACACTATATCCATGTGGCAAGGACAAGAACCCAGGCTACGTGAGCATTCTCTGATGTCTCAAGTGTGGCATGGGTAGTCTAGCTGAAGACATTGAATCGTGCAACTCAGATACTTATTGAATGTATGTCATGTTAAGAGTGGCATTCCTTTCTTCTGTGAACTACCAATGTATTAATTTGGATTTTGGATTTTCACTGTTCACCTGGGTCACCCTTTGTGCCTCCTCTTAACTGTTATCCACTTGATTTATTCCTTTCTCCCTTTTATAAGCATTGACACATGTCTTAATTTTTTCTTTCACATCACATCCATGCTATCATCTGGGGCAATCTAAATTCCTTTCATGGCCCTTACAACCTCCTGTATCTCAATTCCTTGATCTCCCTATCAGCCATGTGTTTCTTTCCTATCCCTAGCATGTTTCCAATCCCCATATGCATATGTACACATTGCTTAACCCTCTTTTATTTCTTGATAATTAAATTCAGGTTCCAAAGTTTGCCCAATCTTCTTTCCTTCAGCTTGGCTATGATTTGAACGTGGTCTGCCTCCTTCAAAATCTCACTTTGAAATTGAATTTCCTATTGTGAGAAATGAACAGGATAAAAATGCACTCTCACGATGCTGCTTTTGGGCACAGCTTTTGGAAAATGATTTGGGGAAAATAAAATCATATAGGTGAATGCCATGCATGATTGAATACCTGTGTTCATATAATAAGAGAGAGCAGAGGCTGCACAGACATGACCTCCGCCTTTCAACCTTGCCCCGTGGTGACCTGTGCTTCCATGGGGCTCTCCCAGCAAAGGGACTGTCACCAGATGCAACCCCTTAACCTTGGACTAGACTCACGACTCAAGATAGACCTCTTTTATTCGTAAAGTACTCAGTCTGCGGAGCTTTGCTTTAAGCAATCCTCATTGTGCACATCTCTCTGGTTCTTCGCTGGTCACTCTTTTGCCAAGCATCCAAGATTCAGCCCTTTACTCGCTCTTACTAACCTCCTACGCTCCATGTTCAACCTTTCTTTGGATCACAGAAGTCTGGCAAAAGGCCACATTTGGATGGAAGCAGCTGCCTTGTAGGCTCATCGGCGTGGATAAGTGGCTGTACGCTGCTAGAGAAAGTTTCAGAAATGTATAAGCATCCATAATTGTATAGTCACCAATAAGTGGCAAGTGCCCACTGGCTCTTCCTTCCCTTACAATGTCACTTCTGTGCTTCCCACTCTCCCAAGGCTCCACTTCCTTCCCCTTAGGTAGCGGATCACTTGGCTTTTGTTGCACAGAAAGAAGTGACAATTCATGAAGGGACATGTAACTCTTCACCTCTGCCCTGTGCCCAGGATGTCCTCTTCCTATTTTATGGCTGTGACAAAAAGAAGAAAAAGAAAAGTCAATAAATCCAACTGCATCCTAGATCTTGTCAATTCTGATACCCTGGAGGATTATATTTCCTCTGTTATTCTTTCTCCTATGACTTCAATTTTTCAACCATTACGAGATCTTTCTCGTAAGTCATGAAACATGATGCGACCTTTCCCATTCTAAAAACAAAATTAAAACAAAACAAAGACCTTCACTTGACATCCATTCATCTCCTTCTTCTTATTTTGGTGTTATTTTTCTCTTTTGAAAAATATAAATTATAATTAAAATTATTCCCTAATAGTTGTTTACACTTCCCCTGTCACTCACCTGTAGAACAATTATGTTTGGTTTGCTTCACATTTTCAGTGAAACTGGTTTTACTAAGATCACCAGTGGCCTATGTATTGCTACAGCCTGATGGTTGCATGGATAAATGCAATTATTTTACAAAGCAACATACATTTTCTGTAACTACCTACCTGAAAGTGATTAGGAGAAAATAAAATCAGGTAGGTGAATGCCACGTTCTGATTGAATAGTGGTGATATATTGAAGAAATATTAATTTCTCTTCTCCAAAATGTATTCGTTTTCTTTCTACTCTTCCAAAAGCTCCTGTATGTGTCCTTTGTGAAATTCGTTTTTGCTGACCAGTTGTTGGCATTCTTTAATGTTTTAATTCTGGTCTTGCAAGATTCAGATGCCCAGACAAGAATAGGCATGTAAAACTTATGCGTTAGACTAAGAAGGGAAGAGAGAAATTAATGAGAGATTTCAGGTGTAGAAATCTATGTCTATGGGCATTCTACCGTGAATGAGCCCTGTCTAGTCTAAGGGATAGAAATGTATGTCTGACCTTCGTGATGAAAAGAAGAAAGAAAGAAAAGAGCAAAGAGAGGAAGAGAGAAGAAATGAGAATAAAAGAGAAGAAGGAGGAAGGAAAATTGAGTAAGCAGAAGTGTTTCAGATTGTAAGACAACTATACGAAGAATTTAACCAGATCCTTGAAATTCCTGGAGTCAAAATTTTCCAACAAGAGAACCATCAGGAACGAACCTGCCCTGCCCCGCTACCACTATCCATCACCTAGGATTCCCCAGGGAAGAGTGGCCGTGGTGCAAACGAAGTCACAATTTCAGAGGGCATCGGCTGAAGCTCCAGTTCCTTGTGGTCCAAAATCTGAGAAGTTTGTCCATGTGGCTGCCACATTCGAGTGTCAACCTAAGTCTTTGCTTAAGCTGGACTTTAAAATATTATGCAGTCAATTTAAGACATATGGATAATAGTTAAATTTTAATGTTAATTAAAGTCTGTAAAAGACAGTTGCATCAGAGCTGGGGAGAATGTCATGCCAGGAGCGTGTAGGAGGTGCAAACATGCATGAAGTCAGAAAAAGTTCAATATTGCAAGAAAACAAGAAAATGTTAATTTTCCTAGTTCATTATGAACCAGCAAAAGAGGAGCACAGAACACAATTGGAGAGAGAGCCCACTGGATACTAATCACTTTACAGTCTAGTGCAAACAGTTTGGACGCTATTTCTTTAGACTTTACTGCATGGAAAGCTACTTAACATTTTCAGTAACAGACACATCTGAAATTTACGTTTAAAACATTTTAAGACTAGAAATAATATATCTATCCAAAACTATGGTCCCATTGATCCATACAGTGGAGTTCTATACACTTACATTAAAAGATACAGAATTATCATCGAGATTTGTCATGAAGTCAAAATGCAAGGGGCAGAGCAACGGAGTAATATAATACGATGATCTTTGTAAGCTATGAACGAATGCATACGTGTTAATCTCGGGAAAGTTTCAACACAAAGCGGTAACATAGTATAATGTTGGTTATATTGGATATTTGAGTGCTAGGAGTTAGAGGAAGACGTGTTGTTTATAATACACGGTTTAATACCATTTAAATGTTTAACCCTTGGCCATGTGTTGAAAAACAAACTGAATACAATAGAGTAGCAAATGGCCATACAAAGGCAATATGGAATCAATGTCTAGAGGGCCTCATAAGGGCAGCATGTTCGGCTCCATCCTAGGCCCCCTGCTGGGGAGGAGCGCATCAAGCACTACATGATCAAAGCTGGAATCCGCCTTTCTACTCCATGTGGTTTCTGACTGAATGACACCTGCTCACAAACATCATGGCCGGCTCTGTGCTTCCTGTTCCCTGGGGTTGTGTGGTTCCTGTCTGCTCCCCGCTGTGTCCATCTCACCTGGTGGGATCCGGGCTCACCTGTTAGTCACCGTGTCCTCTCTGCCTGCTCTGGATCTGTCTCGGGAATAATTGTGATTTAATGAAGACGGTCTTTCACAACAGTTACTGCCTAAGATCCCCGATGCATCATTAACTGAACTAAACTACCACTTAGTGAAGCACTTGTGCAGGTTTTTTACCTGTTGTGGAAAGTCATAAAATATTTCCTTTCATTCATTCTTAAATTGCTTCTTTTGATTTTATGATTGGCTTCCTGATTCTAGTCTTCTGAGATATTATGGATAAGCAAGTCATAATTACTCTTTCCATAGCATCAATTATTTTGAGGATTTCAAAATGAAAGATTAATATGAATAAGTGATATAGTTTAAGACACAAGGGATAGATACATATTTAATATGGATAAGAAGGAATTCTTCTTCCTACATTAGGCCATAAATAATTGGCTACCTAATTTATAAAATGGCTAGGTAGAAGTGCACACAGACAGACAGCTTGGACCATGAAGAACACAGATCTAGCTTTTACGAAGGGCTATTTTTTTCCACTTGAAACATAGCTGAAAAAAGTGTACTGTATACCACACACATACACACAAGCAAACTTAGATAAGACATAGAAAAATGTAATATCTTTCATGAATTTAAACAGGGAACTGAAAATTAGTTCAAATTACATCTAATGTAGTTTTGAGGTCCAAATTTTTGCCTTCCTTGTGAGATACAAAACCTAAGTAGATGAAGTAACTTCAGAATTAGTCTAGCAACAGGAAATCCATAATCTCTTTTCTGCCCTAAATAATGCCTAAAACAGGTGATTTCATAAGAGAGAGTAATCAAAGCTAGAACTGAGTTTACATTTAAAGTTTTCATAGCCCAGGAGTAAAGCAACTACCTTGAAGGAGAGTCAGCAGAGAAGCAAAAGTATATTAAAAGTCCTTTATTAATTAATTTATTACTTTTTGCAGTGCTGAAAATGGAACTCAAGACCTCATAAATGCTAAGCATGTGTTCCAACATTGAGTGAAGCCCTCAGCTCCAAGAAGTGGCATTTAAATACAGTGTTTAAAAATCTTTAATAATTCAAATATTTAAATTCATTTTATAAAGGAAGGTAATAGGGCTAGAGAAAGCAAAAAACCAACTGATAGTTTTACTAACCAAATAGAATCTCTGATTTTAAAAAATTATAAATGTTTTAGTAACACAAACTTTCCCCGGACAATTTGAATAATAACTGCAGAACCGGTGAGTTGCAAAGCCTGAGAATAATTACCCAGAATGTAAAACGTTGTCTTTATGGAATTTGCCAAATATCAAGCCAGGCCCAGGGGCATAGATTTATAATCCCAGAACTCTGGGAGGTTGAGGCAGGAGAATGAGATGACAAGTTCAAGACCAGCTGGGGGAAAATTAGCAATTTGGTGAGATGCTGTCTCCAAATCAAAAGTGAAAGTTTCTGGGGCCATAGCACAGCCTTTAAAGCCCTGGGCTTCACCCTCCGTACCACAAGGAAAAACAAAGAAAGAGAAAGAAAGAACAGAGCAAGAGAGAAAGAAAGAAAAATTTACCAAAAGCCAAAACAATTTCTAATTCCAGTTGTCTCACTGAAAAGGAGTTATCCTGTGCACATAATGTAAGTGATGGTTGTGAACACAACAGTCAAAGCACACAAGCACCGCATTATTCTTATGATCAGAATGTGGATAAGCAATCTTCTAGTGATCACTTTGATTCCGTTTCTTATTCTTCTCCAGAGCTCTTCTAGAAGTGCTATCTTTCTAGATTTTTTGGTTGTTATAATTAGGTTCAGAATTTACGTCTCACGTTTTTCAGGAATATGAGATGCTTGAGTCTTTGCTTTCAAAAGGATTAATTGCCTCATTCTAATATGTCTGTTTCACCATCTGTAGTGCGTATTTATGGAATACTCTCAAATGACTATCAGGGTTGCGGGTCCCAGAGTTGCTCGTTGGTTCTGAGTGACACAATTTTGGGAGGAGGTGGATGCAAGCACAACATCAAGATGACTTCACACAGACAACAGAATGTGAGTAAAAGGAGGTAAAAAGAATAGAGACAGATTCCTTCTTTTTTAAAAAAAATTCTTTCTAAATGCAGCTTAAATGTACAGTATGTTCAGTCGTGTCACTTTTCTGAATTCAAACACATGTAAGTTAATATTAATGTCCAGTATATATTAGCATATTAGGATATCTGAAAAATATTTTAGTAAAAACTTTAGAAAAGAAACCTGTCACCCTAACATTTTGCAAGCTAGATGACCACTGGCCATTTTATAAAATGCTTGTCTAACACTTTTGAAAATTCATCTTAGAAACTCCTGACTCAGCATTTTCCTTTGCAAGCGCAGATGTACGCAGTCTCTGCCCGCCTGCTCTGTAGGCTGTTCTTTCTGCTCTTTGATTTTCAGGCACGTAGAGTTGTTTTCATCACCGGAAGTTACACCTAGCCATGCCCCACGTTACTCCTGTGACTGCTGAAGGGATGGTGGCAACTTGACACAGTTGGGAAACACCCAGGGTAGAGCTTATAGGTGTGTGTGAGTGACTTGTGGGCCCGGGAAGGAGGGAAGAACTTCCATTCAAATATGGAAGGTCTAATTGGCAGCTTGAACTAAACAAAAAGAAAAAGAAAGAAGAAAGATTGACGCAGCTTTTCCTGGGAAAGCTCTTGCCTTTTTTTTGCCTACAGACGTTGACTTGTTGCCATCTACACTTTGCCTATCTTTGGTCTCTGGTCTTCGCCGTTGTTCTTTGAGTCACCAAGATCTGCTGGAGACTCTCAATCCCTGCAATCCCAGGTGGGTGTTTTACCCCACATCAGAGCAGCCACTGGATCCTCCGGGTCTCAAACGTGCAGGCCACCATTTTGGACATTCTCTCTCTCTCTCTCTCTCCCTCCCTCCCTCTCTCTCTCTCTCTCTCTCTCTCTCTCTCTCTCTCTCTCTCTCTCTCTCTCTCTCTCTCTCTCTGGACTTATAAGCCCTCCAAGTAAAGCCCTTTTCTTTATAGTTTTTGTCAGTTCTCCTGTAACACTAACCAATACGACTCCTGAAGTTCCTTCTTGTTTCAGACTATGCTGTCAACCCACCTCGCCCTTAAGGCTGCCTGTGCACAGACTGGAGGACACCAGTTCGGTATAGCAAGCATATGTGATCAGTAAGTCACTGATCAAAGACTCTCTGTCTTATAAATGTTTCCCAGAGAAGTAGACCAAGGATGATCCAGATCTTTGTTTTGTTTTGTTTTAATTTCAGTGTATCATATGAGAAATAGTCACATATGTACAAAAAGCAGAGGCACTTTTGAGTTGGGCATCTAAGATCAGCCTAATGCCAGTTTCCTGGCTTCTAGCGAGTTACCTGCTATTTCTATGTTTCAGGAACTTCTCCTGCAAGATGAGAAAGACATTCATTTCCCAAGGGTTTGATAAGGTTTTCACATAGTAGTGTTCTTCCAGAGAATCATTAATTTTTAATAAATGATAGCTTAGATTAATCTTTCTTATTTAAATTACACAGATATTCTTTTTATATAGATGGTTAAATGATATGTGCGCTGCTTTTTACTGCATTTATTTACTTGTCTTACCATTTTGATGTGCCCAGAGTCCAAGCACGACTCCTCCGAACCTGCTGCAAACCACTCTCAGAAAGATGGCTGACTGTGTCTACAAGCTTCTGTGGCTGGTGGAAGCACTCCATTCCTCGCTGCTGGTCGGTTCACAGCAGCCTTCAGCTCCTTCCCTTGTGGCCCTCTCCCTGAGGCAGCAGAGAGCGATGCAGACAGCAATGGACAGCCAACAGAAACATGCTTTTGACAAAGGAGAGATTGCAACTTAAAAGTAACAAAATCCCCAAAGTGACATCTAAGCACCTTTGCCACATTCCGTTGGTTAAAAGAAGTCCCAACACTATTCTCATTTGAGAGGAGATTATGCCAGATACAAATAAAAACAGAAGGGGACTAACTGGGGACCATCTTAAAATCTGTCACAGATGAGATTGCTCATGCTAGGTTTAGTTTGTATCTTTCCCATTTTTGCCCCTTTCTTCTCGTTTTCCTTTTCTTATATCCATTCCTCCATCTATGTCATCTTCTCTTGTTACTCTTACATGGTCTGTCTTAACAGGCTGGTTTATACAATGTCTTACTCTCCTATTGCTGTGACAAACAAAATGCATGATACCTACACCTGAAAAGAGAGATATATTTCACTTTTCAGTTTAAGATCACAGTTGGCTGGGTCCGAGGAAGACAAGGATTGGCAGGGCACATGGCACCATATGTTAAAGAAGCTAACCCTTCTCCGGTGTATGTTTTGGCTCCTTTGTCTAAGACCAGTAAACGGTGCTGGAAGAATTGGGTGTCCACATGCAGAAGAATGATTCTACACACATACCTATCACCATGTACCAAAAATAAATCAAAGGGGATCAAAGACTTAGATATTAAAACTGAAATATCAAACCTTCTGGAAGACAAAATAGGTAAAATTCCTAAAGATGTGATCATGGGCAACAACATTTTTAACAGGATTCCTGATGCAAAAGAATTAGCCTCCAACCAAAAAAATGGGAATATATCAAATTAAGAAGTTATACATGGCAAAGGAAACTATTAACAAAGGTGATAGAGAACGAACAGGATGGGAAAACCAATATTTACTACCTGTATCTCCAACAGGAGGCTAATACCTGGAATGTACAAGGAACTGAAGAAAAATAGACCTCGCAAATATCAAAGACCCTATTTTAAAAAAGGGCAGCTGGAATGAATTGACAGTTCTAAGATGACAAATTACAAATGGCCAGCAAATACATGAGAAAAAAATGATCAACATCATTAACCACCAGAGAAATGCAAATCAAAACATTGCTAAGCAACCATCCTACTCCAGCGAGAATGGCGTATTCCAAGAACTCAAACAGCAATAGACGCTGGTCATGCTGCAGTGAAAGAGAACACTTTTAGGTTACTAGTGAGACCGTAAACTGATACAATCAACATAGAAAGCAGTATGGAGATTCCTCAAGTGGCTGAAAATAAATATTCCATTTGATCCAGCGATATTTCTTCTGGGTATTTTTCCAAAAGAGTTAAAAGCAACAAATAACTAAGATAAGTGTGTACCCATGTTTATAGCAACACGACTAACAATAGCTACAATATGGACGATCCTTTGACAGACCAAAGGATACAAAAATGTGGCATGTGTAAGCATTGGGGTACTCCTTTTCCGTAAAGGCAGATAGATAGAAATTTGCAATGAATGCAGCTTGAGAACATCCTGCTTAGTAAAGTGAGTAAGATTCAGAAGACTAAATATTTCATAATTTCTGTAATACTAGAAACCCAGAATACAAGTATTTTATAGAGCCAAACAGGCAAGATATTGGGAGTCAGAGGTAATTGGGGGGGAGGGGGCAGCTAAAAGCAGGAGAAGGATTGTAATGTTGTGATATTCATGTGCACAGAATTCTCAAGCTCAATGTAGCCATTGTGTATCTCATATCTATACTAATAAAAACAGGGAGAGGAAGAACACATGTCAAAGAGAAGCCGTTCACCTCACGGCAGCTAAGAAACAGGGAAGGAAGCAAGCGCTGGGGACAAGAATAAACTCTCCTGGTCACACCCCAGTGGTTTCTGCCTTTGACAAGCTACATGAAATCACTAATGGACTAATCGACTCATGAGAAGAGTGTTCCCGACCAAACCTCCTTCCAAGCACTAGAGAATTTTGAGAGACATTTTAGATTTAAGCCACAAAAGTATCATTTCATATTTTTCTCCAATGAAATATAGATAGATGTTTTGATATGTCTGTTGTGTGTGTATGTGTGTGCATGTGCGTGTTTCATTTGAAAGTAAGATCATATTACACTTAGCCTTTTGCATTCATATTTTACTTACTAATACTTCATGGGAATCAGTCCAAGTCAAAATATACTATTACATTGCATGATGTTCTTTAATATTCACAATAAGCAGTCGGTCCTCTACTAGTCGAAATTCATTTAGCTTTTGGGGTTTTTTTGGCAAAATGTACAATATCCTTGCACATATGTCCCTATCTACTGATGGATTTGTTTCTCTGGGACAGGTTCCCACAGTGGGATGTCTGGGTCAAAGGATATTTTAGCCTTAATAGATATTTCCAGATTGCTTTCCAAAGACAGCTATAACACACATTTTCACTAGCAGTATATTAAAATGCCCCTTTCCTCAGTATTCCCTCCAGTAATAGGTATTATAGCTCTGCTCAGTGCTTGCCAATCTGACTGGCATAAAAGGCTATCTTATTACTTTAATTTGCATTCATTGACGATGGTTGAGGTTGGGTATCTTAGCGTGTGTGGCCTTTTTGAATTGCCTTTTTGTGCACTGCTCTCCACAGTCTTTGCTAATTTTTCTATTGGGATATTTAAGGAGGCTTTTTTATTTAAAAATTAACTTGTATAATTTATATTAAAATTTCACTACACATCTATTATTTCTTTCTAATCACTTTATTTATAAAATCTTTCACATACAAAGGTTTCTGATGTTTGTATGGACCTCAAACCTATGTTTTTGTTACACTAATTCTAAAGAATACATGCATTTTGTACTCCTGTTTATTTTTTATTATTTGTACTTAATTGTTAGCCTTATTTCATTTTCTGTGTTTTGAATAAGACAGAGATGAACTGTATTTTCTTGTGCAGAGATAGCCAATTATGCCATGCTACTTATAAATAATTTATGTCTTTCCACAGATTGAAGTACTACAATTATTGTATATTAAGTTTTCATTTCTTCTCAAATACATGTGGATTTTCCAGCCTGTCTTACTCATCCTTACGTCTCGTTATATAACTATGATGAAGTGATTTGAATGGGTAGTTGGAATGATCTTTTGTCTAAGTTAGTTTCATCCTTTCTGTGCTTTGCATGACTTTCTTGGCAAATTTTTTACTCCTACCAACTGTAAGGATTTCAAAAGGAAACACTTACTGAGATTATGATTTGTATTATGTTACATGATACACTACTTTTAGAAAAAATGACATTATTAGAACATTTATAGACCACTGCATGTATTTTATCTGCTCAGATTTTGATTTTACCCTTTAAGATAAATTCGCAGAAATTTTATCTGTATAAAGACTTGTACTGCTTACATTCTTATTATTTCTTAAGATTTTATTGAATTGTTTTTGTTTGGGGAATGTAATTTTTGTTCTTTTCTATCGATGACTTCATGCTGCTGACCAGCTCTCCCTGTCCCACTCCTCCACTCACCCTGCCCAACCTCTGACGACAGTGAAAACCATTCTGTTCTCAACTTATAAGTGATTCCCTCTGTTAGGGTCCACATTTTGGGATACTATGCATTGAACAAGAGGACTTTGCCTTGAGTTATTTTCCAGGCTTTACTGATGTTGTTTTAATTTGTGTCTTAAGACAGGTTCTTGCTAAGTAATCCACGCTGCACTGGCACGTGTGATCCTATTGCTTCAGTCTCTCCCAGAATAGTGTGGTCACAAACTTGTCCTACCTCTCGCCTTGATCTTTTTGATTTAAATTATACCTGACTAAACTGATGTGGCCAACTCTGCCCTCAGTTTTTCTCTCATTTCTATGTGAATTTTTTTGCCTATTTGTTAACTTCTTAGAAAAAAACTTAAATGTGACTTTTTAATTAAAAATAACACTTTATATTTCTATGTTACCAATCACTTATATGTAATTGATGAATTGAATCTATTCCCAAGTATGCGTATTAAATTTATTTTCTTTCTTATGTCTATATCTTTATTTCTTCAGTACTTACAGCTTTTTTCTACTTACTGTCTTTATTCAGCAATTTAATAAAGTTGGCATTCATTCATTTTGCTAAGTTTTCATTTGGAAATTTTTGTATTTTTTATATTCTGACTGATAACTTTCTTTTTGTGAAGACTCATAATCAGACCTTACTTATTTATAAATATGATTCCAAGTCTTTCCTATATCAAAGATTCTGCTAATACTCCTTTATCCTTCTGGGATGAAATCTCAGAATACCTTCAAGTTGCAATTGTCTCGCTCTGTAGTCCAGAACTCACTGCACAGCCTAGGATAGCCTGAAACTCATAGCAATTCTCCTGCCTCATCCTCCTGAGTGCGGGATTACAAATATGTTCCGCCACACCCAGTTTAAGTGATGTTGGGGAATTGAACTCAGGGCCTGCCCTGTGCCTCCTAGGCAAGCGCTCTACCTGCTGAGCTACTCCCTCCCCCAGTTCACAGTTACTTAGCACTGTCTAGCACTCCCCCAAATTCCATCTTCAGAATGCTCCTTCTGTGCTTTCCCAACTCTGATTTCACCAAGCTAATTAACTACATTCAGATGTAAGCTATCAGAGATTCCCTTGCAGATGCTCCTTCTACTTTAATAAACCACATTAAGGCTCTGTTCCACATTCCCATGGAACGTGTCATTATCCATTTAGATCTGTGTGTGTGTACACCAAGGTTCGTTACTCCCCACATGCTCGGCTCTCCTTCCATTTCTCCTACCTTGAGATCTCTATTCTGTGTGTTGAGTTTGGCCGTTGAGTATTTCCTTCTGTCAGAGGAACTGGTCATCTGCTAATCCCAGTGAATCTGCTACTGGTTTTCCTTTCCTCTCGACAGATAACAATTTGACTGGACATTGGGGGGTGAATTTCAGCTCATCTCACCTTTCTATCAGTGGACTTTACATGTTACTCTACCATCTTTCAGAAAATAACAGCAAAGAAAATGTAGTTTTCCATTTCAGATGAAGTTGTGGATGAAATTGTCACTAAAGACCACGTGCAAGTCTTTATCCCACTGTGACTGTATTTGGAGGCAGAGTCTCTAAAAGTTATATGATGTCAAGGGAGGTTATAAGGCTGTGGCCATAATCCAACAAGCTTAGTATCTCTGTAACAAGAAGATGACACAGCAGAAATCTTGCTTTCGGTTGTGCTTGCTGAGCCAAGACTTCTGAGGTAGCTGGAAGCTGGAGCTCAAGGCGCCAGGAAGGCTGATATCCAGTGAAGTATCTCTTTCTGGCTTTCAGACAGCTGTTCTCACTGGAAATCATCTATCAGCACTCCGATGGTCTGAGCCTTGTAGTGTGCAGTGTTCATCTATGGCACCTCAGCTTTCCTTATGCCGAAGTGTTCATAAGATTCTCCTTGAACATTGGATTTCTAGAACTTTATTAGGATTAGTCTAAGCATGTGCAAGAAGTGTATTCTCTAATTTTCTTACCTGATGTCTCAATGTTTTCATCTTTGAGATGTTTCTTCTCAAGTAGATTTAGGTCTAAGAAATGACTCTATTTTCACCTCCATCAAGTCTTTTAGCTGTCTGACAACCTACTTATCTATCTATCTATCTATCTATCTATCTATAGATTTATTTGCATTTAATTTTACTTCAGAAATTATGGTTTGGGGCAAAATTCATAGGTAAGTGAAATTTCTGAGTATTGTGTTAGAATCTCATATAATATTTATGGAAGAAATGTCACTTACCTTAGAATTTTCTGCCTCTTTTAAAAAGTTTGCACAGTCAACAACAACTCTTATACTCTCCCCTCCATAATGTGCGACATGGGTACTACCACCCAAGAAGTCTGTAGATAAACAAACAGGCAATCGTTACCCTCACTGCTAGTCTAGGGGCATCACGTGAACCTATCAGTGAATATCTGAAAGCACATTTTAAAGTATGCCATAGGAAAATGAAAGAGTACCCTATGAGAACGTTTCCCTGCACAGTGGAAACATAGTAATTATGTAAATTACTACAAATGACTTGCTGAAATCTTCTTGACAGGTTAAATTTAAGCTGAGGATGAAGGGCGAGTTGGTCAGTGTGAGGTCTAAGTGGAATATTGTTGTAGGCAGAAGAACCGGTTTATAGAGTATGTGCAGTCAGTTTATGAAATTAGATGAAGCTCCACACACACAGCTGATGAAAACCAGGTTTTGAAGATTGTGTAAGAATATACTCTTCACTGTAAAACTATATTGGCATGTTGAAAAAGTTGACTGTGTGCATGGGTTAAGAATAGATTAGAGAGGAATGAGTTACGATTTCAGTGTTATCTAAAAAGTACTCTCTTTTTCATAAATAGCCAAGTCGCAACACTTTGAGAATTTGCAATCCACATGGCCTCTTCTCTAAGTAAACCACCGTTGTAGCACATGAAGAGTTGCAGGTGATACATGCGTGAATGAGTGCAGCTGTATTCTGATAAAATTGTACTTATAAGAGGAGATCATAGACCTAGAATCAGCCTGCGAGTACAGTTTGCTGAGTCCCAGAATAAATATATCAAAATTATTTTCACTCAACCCAAGAGATCATCACTAAAATTCTTATCTCAATATTTTATATTGTATGAAGAATTTGGACTACAGTAACTACTATATATTAGGTTCTCGGTACGTATTTGAAAAGATAATAAATTCAGAAAACCATGGTGTTCGTCCAGTCAAAACAAAAGTTACTTATACCCATGGCTTGGTGTCCATATGTCAATTCCCTGCCCATAGGACAACGTATTGTATAGTGACTAAGAATAAAAAACACTGAACAACTAGATCAATGAGAAAATATTTCAACCTCTCTTGAGATAGTATTGTCCTCTAACACCTCCTGTTTTCTCGTCGGTGGGGAGAGTCTAATACAATAGACAAAGATCTTAGCCTATGTTAGGCTCCTTTCAGTATTAGGTTATAATCACATATTTTCACTTTTCTTCACTTACCTTCTAGTTGATATATGTGATTATATAGCAATGTTATTAATCTTATTTTATTTTAATGATGGATAACTGGAGGGTAGGTACATGGCTCCTAGCAGCCTTCCTAACGCCGAGATGTTGGAAGAGTGTAGGAAAAGCTGATGCAATGATAACTAACAGAACATTTCTGAATGCCATGATCTCAACCACACACATAAGAAAAGAACTATATGAGTATGACTAAATGACTCTGAAGATTTATTTAGTGATTCTGAATTAAGAGTGATTTTCACACTTCTACACCCAATGCCACCAATTCTTTTAAACAAATTGTCCTTGTTCATATGATGAAGGTGATCAGAGATTGTTTATGTGGGATGGAGACTGAGAGAGATCCTGTGGTATTTAGAAAATCTAACCCCAAGTGAAACAGTCTCGGCATTCATTCTTCTGCAGTTCAGTTTAAGATGTCACAGGGCTGTCAGAAATGACCCTTCCAGCCGGGTTCTCTGCCGTACTCACAGCCCGTCTATCCACTCTCCAGGAACCACGCCTCTGAGCACCTATTTTCTTTGCTTGCCATAAAAAACATTACCACCACCAACTTGTGATAATTTAGGGGATAGAGCAACTTACTTTTAAGCCTTGAAAAAAAAAAAAAAAACTTCTCCTAATTGTCTTTTAGAACTACAACATAAATGCAAATTCACAGCAGACAATTTGGAAATTACAAAAATGTGACCAGAAATACAACAAAAATACTTTGTAGATACAGCTAGTTTGACACAATATCAAAATCATGCAGAAAGCTGTGTCCTGTGATGTGTTTTTAAAATGTGTAGCATGGCATAATACAATATTAATAATTCCAAGTATTATCTGCAGTGCTATCAAAATGTGTTTTATCTTTTGGATATCTCTGTGCAACTTCTTTACTTGAAAGATTTTACTAATGTGGATAGTAGATTTAAGAATGCTTATGTAAAACAAGAATACTTACTTACATATTAATAGTCCAAGTGTTTCCTTGGTAAAAATTACCCAAGGTACAACTTAAAATTAAAACAAGGTAGAGTGTCATGACACACACCTCTGTATCACCCTGTACAGGTGATGACACACGTGGCCCAGCAGGGCGAGGGAAGAGAACTTTCAGTGTAATCTCGCCAATGCTGAATATTGCCTTTGAGTGTTTCATATAAATAGATGATACGTATTTTATTTTAATTCCTTCTACTTTCATTTTAATCAATTAGATCTTACCCCCCTTATATCTTATTCTATACATGATTGAAATTTTTTCTTATTAGCACATTTATGTGATTAAAATTGTATTAGCTTTTCACCGTGTGTGTGTGTGTTTGTGTGTGTGTGTATCCGATATCTTTTCAGTTGGTCATATATATTTTGTTGATGAAATTTTCATCATACAAAAAATGTTAAGCTGTTTGGAATAATAGCACACATTCATATAGTGTTACTGCTTTTCAGACTGTAATCAACTATTTTGTTTACTATTATTTTTCTTTTTAGATAAGAAAACTGAGGCAGAGGGGTTCAGTTTCTTGATCAAGTTTACACATTAGCTAATAAGTGATAGGGCTGATCTCTAAAACCAAATAATTGAACTCCATAACCATAATTTGTCAATTATTTCATTTTCTATTTTTTTTGAAAATTTGAGACATTTGTCTAGGAAGTCCTGACTTACTGTAAATATTGATCAGTTTCATTTCTCTACGTTTCTTGCTTATCTTTCGGCTGCCTTCTTTTCTTTGTCTTTCCTTTTTCAAAGATTTAGATCAAATCTTTGTTCATATTGCTTTTAGTAGAAGGCAATTTTTAAGTTTTTATGTAACATTTTAGAAATACATTCATTTACTTACTTGCTGTTAAGGTAAATGTAGAAACAAAGCACACTAGGTTGTTGTTGTTGTTGTTCCTCCCCATCTTCTTTTTCTTCCTCTTCTTTTCCTTCTTCTCAGAGCCTGCCATCACACACACAGCCTCCTGCATGATAGGAACGCACTCTACCAGGAGCTATAACCCCAGCTTGCAACAAAGGGTAGTGTAAGAGTCAAAAGGTCAACTTCATTGAGCCCTGTGGTGTAGGTCTGCAAACCCAGCACTGTGGGAGGCTGAGGCAAAAGAATCTGGGCCCCCTGGGCAACCCGGCACAGTGAGGAGACCTGTCTCAAATACACAATAAAATGGGCTACAGATGTAAGGCAGAGCAAAGGCTCCGGCTTCAATACCCATTTCTGCAAAATAAAACAAACCAAACAAAAAAATCAAATCGCTCTCTCTCCCTGTATAAAGAAAAAGTCATAAAATATGTTTTTCCTTACATTCTGAAATAGGTGAGATATATTTAGAAATATATACATTTATGTAGGTTATGTATGACTATGATGTACCCATCGTATATATTTATATAAATATATATATATAATTGCGTTTCTTCTACATATACATATCTGCATATATATACATGTGTCCTTATACATCATAACATGTATTTATGAGGCTACATTGCTATAAAATACATATTCCACCTTTCTTAGTAAGTGGTGGTATACAATACAAAGGTTTTTCTGTACGGCTTGTTTGATTTTTAACACATACCTATGGTCAGACAACAGCAGCACACAAACGTCACCTTATTGACACAGTTCTCTAGCACTTCCCTCGGTCTATATCGTTTCTTCCACTCATCCTGATTACAGGGGTTGAGCGAATCTTTGTTTTGACCTATAAGGCTGGATTTTTTGGAGCGATATCTACTGAAAATTCTCTATGCTTTGAAAAAAACAGTCATTTCCCTTTTCCATTACGTGCTTGAAGAGCTCTCGTATACGTTCTGGGTGCAACCCCTCATTAGAAACGTGATTTGGAAATATTGTGTCTTATTTTCTAAGTTTTTTTTCTTTATCTTACAAGCATTCCTTGCGACACGCTTTATTTTTAATGAACTTCAATTACTTATTTTGTCTTTAGTTCCTTGTACTTTGGTGTCACGTTTAAGAAGAATTTTCCTCATCTGGGATCAGGAAGGTTTAAGCTTTTTGCTTTTAATATTTTTGTTATTTTTCAAGTCTTTGATCTGTTTTTGTGTAATTTTCGTGGACGTTATTAGGAAAGGCTCCAAGCTTGTTATTTTTCATAGTCATTACAGGTCCACTTCTCTCAACATCTTTAGCTGAAAAGAGTATAATTTGCTCCCATTTCATTATCTTGGCATTATTCTTGGTCAAGAATCTTTTAACTATAAAAATAAGAAATTATTTCTGAACTCATAATTCTGTTGCCTCTTCTACAAGAGTTGACATTTACTGATGCTGTAAAAAAGTTTCCAAGCCAGAAAGTGGGACTCCTCTGACATTTTTCTTCTTTCTCAAAATTATTTTGACTGTTCGGTGTCCCTTGCAGTTTCATTAGCGGTTTGTCTAATGTGTGATTTCAAACCAACCAGCATTCCAAATTCCAATGTTTGCTTTATTAGAATTTTTCCTTGTTTCATTTGGTTTTATCAATAGGTCAGTCATGAACTTTTTCTCCTCACTGCTGTTTCTTATAACTCTTAATTTCCTCCTGTCTGATTTTCATCACCGAAATCTCTGATCAGTGTTAAATAATAATTGCAATTTCATGAATCTTTGTAACATTCCGGACTTCAATGAGAATTATTTTAAAGGCTTACTGTTAATTATGATGATGCCTATTAATTTTAGATAAGGTTCTTGATCAAATTCTTTCTGGCTCATTAATATCTTTTGATCAGGAGAGAATATCAAATTTTCTTGAATTTTGGAGTCTTAATATCCTTAACTATGAAATTAGGGAATTGAAGCCAGATAGAATAAGTGTCCAAATGCTGGCTTTTGGGCTAGGAACAATTATTATTTTTACCCAGCTCTTCTAACCAACTCTGAGATATAAGAACAGGTATTTAATATTTACAAACCTAAATTCCTAATTTAAAAAAAAAAAACTCTGATCACTCATACACTGATACCAACCTTGTGGTGTTTTGGAAAGCAGAGCTAATATAAAGCCTGATATATAATAAGCAATCAAGAGACTGTATATTGATTGTTTACTTCCTCCAAGGTTTCCTAGCTCCAAAATGCAGTAGAGTGTTCTGCATAACTCAGACTTAACTATTAATATTTAGTAAATTGGACTTGCAAATAAATACTCCCTAAATTGGAAGTAATGGAAAACTTAACTTCGGGTTGTTAAAGGCAGACTGAATTCTCATGTTGTGATTTGGGCATGATTTGAGAGTTTATAAGATTGAGATGGGACCTTTAAAAGTGAAGAATTAGTGAGGAGTTCCTATGTCATCAACAATGTTGGTCTCAAAAGGAATTTAAGTAATTCTGACAGGATCCTGGTTGGTTCTCCTGAGAGGGTTACTGCCCAAGGGCAGGCCTGGCCTCTTCAACTCCAGGGCTTCCTGTTGTCCATGTGATGTCTCCCTCTCACGCAGGCTTCCGCCATGACGCCGTCTGCCATGTGTCTCAGCTAAGTTGGGCCCTCACCAGACTCATGTATGTATCAGTGGCAGATTCTTGAATGTCCAAAATTACAACTAAATAAAACTCATTGCTTTTTAAATAAATTATCCAGCCTCACGTGTTTTCCTGCTACAATGGCAAACGTGCTAATTTATCTCCCAATCATGCTTCCTAGCTGTTTATTTATGGCATTTTGGTCTATCTTATGACAAAGAAGGTACAATAGAATTGAAGTAATTTTTTTCTGTGGTATTCACATAGGCCAACATCAAAGTGACTGGAATACTTTGAGTAGATTAAAAAAGATTTTAGAATTGAAAGAGATACAAATGGGTAACTAATTCGATCTCAGATACAAAATCTAGCTATTCATCCTATGACTTCACTGACATAGCTATTTATTTTTCTGTTTTTATGCCATTTTCTGTATGCATCTGTTAAAGAAGCTAAAAATCATTTACCATGAATTCAGTGACCCATATGTATGTATCTCGTATATCTCACTAAATGGAAACATACTGGGGCCAAGCATTATGTGACATTGAAGTCAGTGTTTGGTTCTTGTCAGGTACAAAAGAGCAAGGAAATATTTTTACAGTTGAGTGGGTGAAAGAACGGATAAACCAACAAACTAACAAACCAATCAACTGCCTTTCAGCCTTTCCTACTTCGTATTTATTCATAAGATCTAAACATAAGGAAAACATTAATGTGCAACCATGTAAATCAATACCAAGAACTAACATGCTACCCAGCAAAAGCTGACTCTCATGTCACATATCAATCCTGACAATCGTATTATTAATTGATTAGTTTAGCAAATTCAATCTGATTATGGTATGCTTGGAGAAGTGTAAAAAGATTAAAAATATATACATAATTAATTTTGATGTGAATTATATAATATTTTCCTGACCATTTGCAGCACACCAACCCATCTAGAACAAGTTGTGCCTGGAAGGAGGACTGCAGGGGACTCACTTAGTGTCATAGGAGACTCAATTATTGGAGACCCACTGTTCATTTTCCTTTTTTCCCCAGACACCTAAGTGCCCTCAAATCTCACCACAGTTTATCCTAAGGCATGTTAGTCGGTGTGTTTACAGAGGTTCTAATTAATTCCTTGTAATTGCACAGTATTGTCTGCCTCCGATTCTCACCACTGTCCCAGCCTTGGAAACAAGAGGCTCCACCTCTGGAGACGGCCTTGGTGAAAGCCTATTAATAAATAATTACGTGTGGAGGCTCCTGCAGTAGCGAGTCATGATGGGAGGTCACGTGGGAGCTGTATCCATGGCAACACACCAACAGGAACTGCATTGCTCTAGTTCTCTTTCTGTGCGTGGGGCAAGGTGGGGGCAAGGGCGCAGGTCAAACAGAGATTTCATTTTCGTAATTATTTTTTCTATTTAATTTTCTTCTGAAGAGTTCTGTCATTGCATTTAGAATTTAAGAACGGTTATGTTGGTGGCAAATGAAATGCGATCAGAAGCTGGGCGAAAAATCTTCCACAATTCTCCTTCCTATCTCAAGCTGTTCGCTTCTGAATCTGCTGCTGGCTCTATCCCAGCCCTATGAGACCGGGCATAGCATCCCCGGTTCTGCTGTCCTTACGGGAACCTGAGGGCTTGACAGTTCTTCGTCTCTTCTCTGCCCCACTCCTATTAACTCGCTGGCGTGTCAGCGAACATTATGTAGAATGGACATCACGCGGGTTTGGGAGAAAGGTAGGTAGCTGTATAACGTCGGACGGTTACTGAGACTCTTTCCATTTATTTCCTTAACCATGTGATAGTTACCTTTGATTGCCAACTTGATTAAATTGGAAAACACTTAGGAAGTTAATAAAGGCACTTCTTGGTGTCCCTGTCAGGGTACTTCCAGAGAAGACTGGCATATGGAACAGAAAACTGAGGGGGGCGGAGACTGGCCCAAACGTGGGTAGCACTACCCAATAGGGAGGAGCCCAGACAGAAGGAACGCAGGAGGAAACTCACTAGCACAAGCTCTCTGCTCTTCCTCCCTCCCTCCCTCCCTCCCTCTCTCCCTCCCTACCTTCCTTCCTTGTTCATTTTGTAACGGGGGATCCAAACCAACACCTTTGCTCTGATCTACAACCACAGGCTACATTTTGTTTTAACTTTGAGATCGTCTCATTAAGCCTCCATATTGACCAGGTAGGGCTCGAACTTGCCTGCCTGAGTTTCGCAGTGACTTCACCACCATATGACAAACTCTCTCTCTCTCTCTCTCTCTCTCTCTCTCTCTCTCTCTCTCTCTTTCTCTCTCTCTCTCCATTAGTCTGATATTAGCTGTAGATTTGGCAGAAATGGCTTTTATCAGTTTGATGTAAGATCTTTCTGTATCTGTTTTCATCAAGGTTTTTTATCATGAATGAGTGTTGAATTTTATCAAAGGCTTTTTCTGCAACTATTGGGATGATCATGTGACTTTTGAACTTGCTTTAATTTATATGGTTTATTACATGAACTGATTTACTGAAGTTGATCCACCCTTTTATTCTTTGGACGAAGCCAACTTAATCATGGTGAATGATCTCTTTAATGATTTGTTAGATTCTGCTTACCAGAGGATTTTTTATCTATGTTCATTAGGGAGATCAGCCTATAGATAAGCCTTTCCTTGACTTTTTAATCTGATTATATTATCAGAATGAGGCTATGTTACCTCCCCTACGCATTTGGCAATGTTCCTTCTCTTTAAATTTCATAGAACAGTGTGAGAAGTATTGGTGATAACTCTTTTCTGAAGTATTGATAGAATTCTGCTGTGAGTCTGCCTGGTCCATGACATTACTTTGTAGGAAAATACTTTATTACTGCCTCAGTTTCTATATTCACTATTGATTTATTCAGGGTTTTTCTGTTTTCTTAGCTCAATTCTGAAATCTTATATGTGTCTAGGAATTTTCTATTTCTTACTCTCCAATTTTTTGGAACATGAATTTTCAAAATTGTTCCTTATAATTCTCTGAATTTCGGCAATATCTGTTGTAACTTTCCCTTTATCTTTTCTGATTGCATTGGTATGGATTTTTCTCTTTCTTTCTTTCTTGTGATTAAACAAATTTTACAAATCTTATTTATTCTTTCTAACAACTAACTCTGATTTTCACTGAGATAGTATCTTAGTGTTGTTTTTGACTTGCATTTATAATGAAGAGGTAAAACATTTTTACATATTTATTGACTGTGTTTCTTCTGAGAATTGCCTATTAAATTCAATGGCCCATTTTTAAATTAGACCTTTCATTTGGAGGAGTCTTTTTTTTTCTCCAGTTCTTCGTATAATCTAGTTATTAGTCCCCTGTCCAAGGTATAGGTGGTAAAATTTTTTTCTAGGGCGTCAGTTCTCTCTTCGGTCTATTGATTGTTTGACAATGTTTATTCTTTTTCAATTTCATGGAATGGTTTGAGAAGTATTGGGAAAAGCTCTTTTCTGTAATATTGGTAGAATTCTTCAGTAAATCTGTATAGTCCTTGACTTTTCTTTGTAGGAAGAAGCTTTATTACTACCTCAATTTCAATAATTGCTATTGGTCTGTTCAGGGCTTTTATATCATCTTGGTTTATTTTTGGTATCTTGTATGTGTCTAGGTATTAATCCATCTCTTCCAAATTCCCCAGTTGTCCAATATAATTTTTTAAAAAGTTTCTTATAGCCTTATGAATTTCAGCAGTGTCCATTGTGATTTTATCTTTTTCATTTCTAATTGCATTGATGTGGTTTTTTTCTTTCCTTCTTCTGATGAGTTTGGCTAGGGGCTTTCCAATCTTATTTGTTCTTTCTGAGAACCTGCTCTTCAATTGACTATCTTTTGTATTTTTGAGTTTTGATTCCATTAATTTCTGCTCCGATCTTTATAATTCCTTTTCTTCTACTACTTTTGGATTGAAATTATTCTCATTTCTTTGGGACCTTGAGGTATGTAATGATTTTGGTCTGGACTGTCCCCCAAAAGCTTTATGTATTTGGATGTTGTAAAGTGCCTATAGAACTATGTGTCATTAAGAGGTGGGCCTTAGTCAGGAGGGCATAGCTCCACTCTCCTTCCCTCACTTGGCTTTCTGTCTCCTATGCTATGAACAGCTTCCTCTAGGCCACTGCCCTGTGCTATGAACAGCTTCCTCTAGGCCACTGCCCTGTGCTTTCAGAATTGCCAGCATCTATAAATAAACCTAGACCATCTGAAACTGTGAGCTTACTAAATCTTTTCTCCTTTATCTTGTGAATGTCAGGTATTGAGTGACAACAATTAAAAAAAGTAACTAAGACAAAAATTGTTACCAGAGAAGTAGGATTGTTGTGACTTTACCTGACAATAAGGTTTAGAAGCCTTTAGAACTGATTTATGAGAGGAGTATAGAGAGGTTGGAAGATGCTGGCTAGAGTAGCCTTAGAATGCTCTAACTGGGTTTTATGGGAGATTCTGGTTAGAGCTCAAAAGACCAAAATGCTGAGAGAACTGCATATTGGAAAAGGCAAAATCAAAAAGAATTCATATAGGGGCTGGAGGAATGGCACAATGGTTCACATTTCGCCTTGCAAGTGCAAGACTCTGAGTTTGATTCCCCAACACCACATAAAGTCGGGCATGGTGATGCACGCCTGTAGTCCCAGCACTTTGGAAGCTGAAGCAGGAGTATTGCCAAGAGTTCAAGGCCAGCCTGGGCTACAGAGCGAGGCCCTGTCTCAAAAAAAAGCACATGAGATGAAAGACTTCATTGACAATTGTTCTAGAAACCCTGCTACACTCTGGCAAAAATTGGGTCAGCATTTTGCTCTGCTCCAGAGCCTTTGCATAAAACTGAGATTAAGGGCAGTGGACTATTTAAGCTGGTGGAGAGAATCTCTAACCAGTTACGATCTTTTAGCCAGCTCTACGCTAAGAAGCGTGAGAAAGTGGCAGAGAAAAAAGACTTAAAAGTTTTCATTTTTACCAAAGTGCGAAGGTCCCCAGTGGTGGCACAGAAGGACACATGGTTGACATTAGCAATCAAAAGAAGCCAAGTACTTGGAATCAAGATTACAAAGAGAATGTCTGGGGGTTATCTCATGTATCAGCAGGAACCCATCCTTAGCAAATTAAAGAGTGCAAATTCAAAGAGTTTTGCTTGGGGAAGAATGCCTCAGGACTCTGAAGGATCAAAGAGGGAAGCCTTTGCTGGAGTCCACTTGCCCAGAGTTCAGCAATCCAGGCACTCAAAAGCTGATGCAGCTATGGCACAAGGGGACCAAAGTACTCAAGCCAACAGCAGATCTAGGTATTGTTATCCACGTGGTGCTGGGCTCAGAGCCATGCAGAACAGGAGAGTGGTGAGATATAGTAGTCCAGATGTGCACTTTTTTTTGTACTTGAATTATTTCATTCCATGACTTCCTGGGTTTTGATGGTTGGGTTGAGATAACCACACTCATTCTGATGGGTGTGTTTTTGCAGGTTACTTTCTGTTTTTCTCTTGCAGTTTTAGTATTCTTTGTGTCAAGTTTCTAGGATTTTGATTATGAAGTATTGTGAAGAGGATCTTTTCTGGTCAAGGTTATTTGGTGTTCTATATGCCAGTAGTAGCTCAATGTTAATTTCTTTTCCTACACTTGGGAACTTTTTTAATATAATTTCACTGAACATTTTCTTTACACCTTTTATGTTGTTCTCTATTTTCTCTTGCAATCCCCGAGTTCTAAGGCTGTTTCCCTTCGAGTCATCACCATCTATTGTAGGCAGTCTCATTCTTGTCATTTTTTCAGTTACCACTGATTGCATGGTCCAATTTGTTATACTTATCTTCAAGAGGTAATAATTTGCCCTCAAAATTCTCAAACTAGTTTCCCATGTTTTCCTGTGAGTTTTTCACATCCTGAAATTTAAATTGATGTTAAAGATGGCATTCTGCTATTGTCGATAATATAGAAAACAGTCTAACACAATGGCTTATGCCTAACTGTATAGGACAAAGTCACTGATTCCCACAGGCCAAACCATATAGCTATGAGTTATCAATACCTGATATTACTATTAATAAAAGTGCTGAGGAGTAGGGAGAAAGCAGACTGAGACTAAAGATTAGCTTAGCAGGTATGAAAACATACGAGGATATGTAGAATAGACAAACATAAGACAGAGCTCCAACCCCAGATCAGAAGAAGGCTGAAACACTTAACCAAAGAAACAAGGATAGTTACAGGTAAAACGGAGAGTATGTCTCCAGAATCTATAGAAAGGCTTTTGGGAAAGGTGATAAATAGCTACTCAATTAAGAAAGAAATGCAAAAACCAACAGGTAAAAAATACATAAGAAAAGAAAAATAAGAAAAAAAAGAGGAAAAAAGATTTTAAAACTCATAAATCAGTACCGAAAAAATACAAGTTAAAGATATCTACAAGAAAACATTTAAGTGAGTCCAAATTCTCCCCCAAAAGTCGTTGTCCTGTTTTATTTTAATGGAATTTCTCTCTACCCAAGACTTTCTTTTCCTGTGTCTCTAATCTGCAAAGATTTATTCCTCTAATACATCCCTTGCAGATTCTGTGAGGGTGCGTTGAGTGAGGGAGGATGGCCTCGTGTCCAAAGGTACTCACACTCCTCTCCACCTGGGCGAACCACATTCAAGTGAGCTGGTTTCTCTCCTGCCTATATTGCAGGGTCGGGATGAGACTCTGCTTTCTGATACCTGTTCTTGTTAGGCTCAGTTTTTCCACAAGGACCAGTCTCTTCCCTCCTCTGTGGCCAGCACTCTTCCTTCCTTTGCCACCAGCAAGAAAAGTTACTGAATTCTCAGGAGTATAGCTTGTCCATTGTCCACCTCCTGGAATAGATGGCAATGAGCTTCTGAGTTGACTTTCTGAGTACTTGTAGATAAACGTTGAGTATGACTTCAGCTTTCCACTTTTCAGTCCTCAATACTGAGGCTCTGAGGCCTTGCTGCTACAGCCAGGGTTTTCCCTGTGTCCATGACAAAATGATTCAGCATTCTTGCATACTGGGCCCATGAGCCCTTCCTGTCTGTCATGCACAGCCACGGCCCCGCCAGCACCCTGCAGACTGCCATCCCGGCCATAATTCCC
Source organism: Ctenodactylus gundi (assembly GCA_004027205.1). NCBI lineage: Eukaryota > Metazoa > Chordata > Mammalia > Rodentia > Ctenodactylidae > Ctenodactylus > Ctenodactylus gundi. The sequence goes on from PVKB01001391.1 coordinate 334,169, forward strand.
CCAAGGCACTTGCTGGCTACTCACACCTGCTCTCTGTGTCCTCAGGCCCTGCTCTCCCGGCCAGGCCCAAGGCCCGGCCTTTCTGGGTCATCCACTTACCTGGCTGGTTATCTCCTCTGCCTTCCTAAGCCAAGCTATAGAGGCTAGCTCATTTTTTAAAATCTGAAAGCAAAATGGATCAAATAGTTGTATGCTTCATAGATTTACTTGGAACATAAACTTACAGTTTTATGGAAAAGTCTTTGACTTTTTACTGATCACTTAATATATGTGAATTACAAAATTTAAAGGAGGTATATGTTTTAGTTACTTTTTCGTTGCTGTGACTCAATACCTGACATCCACAAATTTAAGGGAGGAAAGATTTATTTTAGTCCACAGTTTCTGAAAGTCACAGTCCATTCAGGGGTGGCTGGCAGCACTGAAAGTATCTGGCAGAGGCAGAGGTGGAGGCAGCTTCTCACGACATCACAAGCAGGAAGCCAAGTCAAGGCAAGTTGAGACTCGTCCTCCAAGGAAGGCAGGAAGCCGCTTATACATCCTTCCAGGTCTCATCCCAATTATCAGCCCCTCCTGGATCCAGGTGTGGAAGGTGTGGTAAGCCCCGCTACACGCCTATAATCCAGCTTACATGACTGTAATCCAATTTATATGCCTGTAATCTACCCCTCCATACTAAGCCCAATCTCCCAACAGCACGTGGTTCCATAGACAATCTATAACATTCAATTACATTAGACTTTGAGGAACATTCCAGATTCAAACCACAATAGTAAAATAGATATGTGATGAAATCATTAGAATATGAAGATTTGTTTAGGGGCAATGGTAACTAGGTATAATGATCAAGCAATTTTTCCTGAATATGTAGTCATCCAACAAGGTAGGCACAACATACCAGAAGTCACTGACCCTTTTTATTCTGGCCTGGCCTGGCCACCACTTGGCTTCAGATAGAACCTTTGGTTTTTCAGAACAGAACTCATCTCAGACTCTCCCCTTTGCAGAAGTAGTCCTGGTTTTCCCGGCACTGAGGTCACCTCTGTTGAATATATTCCATTCTCCTCCCTCCTATGCATTATTTCAGATCCCAAAATGTCTTCATTTGAAGACGGCATTTCTTAGACTTGCCTTCAGGTAGCCAACAAGAGGAATGCCACAGAGCTGCACTGTTATAAACTAGAAGCCAGTAGCGCTGGGCTAAGAAGGTAATTAAGTCATTAGGCTCCCCTTTATTCCCAAATTCAGTAGTAAATGGAAGATTACAGTAACTCAATTGAGAACAACTAAAGATCTCTAGGCCAGTGGCAGAAGATAAGGATAAATAATGGATAGTAGAAGAGGAAAGCTACGATCACTAACTTGGATCTTGTGATCATCCCTAGGAGAAATAACAACAGCAACTACACGTCTTGCATTACTCGATTTTGTTTTTCAACTCTTCCTCTACCTTGAAAAAGGAAAGTCAGAAAGGAAAACCATTATAATTTTAGCTCTGGGTAACATGGCGCTTAGGATAATTATGACATCTTGTGAAGTACAGGAGATGACGAGGTTTTTTCTGTTCTCCTCAGCGAATGGAAAGCTAGAATAGATGATGAGAGGCGGAAGTGCTGACTGTCCTGGCTGTTTTTCATACATTCCACTTCTCAACATACCCAGGACAACTCTGCTGCTGTGTGGCCCAGGATTATTGTGTGAAGCTTCAGGTTGTATTTGGCCAATGGCAGCGTCATCAGGAGACCGGAGAGAGGAGGAAAGATGAGAGGGGAAAAAGAAGCTATTTTTCACTCTGTGTGCTTAGAATCCCAACACCTATGGTAGATGCTACATCCTTATACAACTCCACAACTAGCTTTTACCATGTTACCAGCTATGTCTTTGAATGTCTCTCTGTCCCTAATAACTCTTTAGAATCTGATCATTTCTGTATATATAGTGTCTTCATTAAAACACTCATTTGAACCAAATTCTGCTTCCCAATACAACAGAGGTTCATACACTGCCCAACACTTCTGGAGCCTACTCATAAGTCAGTGCCTTCTATCCCTGCATAACCAATATGCAGTAGTTGCTCTGAAAAACTATGCAAAATGAAGGATATTTAGGAATTAGAATGGCTTGTAATTATATGCAACGAGGTCATCCAAGATATAGACATCATTTAGGGCAGTCATGATTTCTATTTAGTATCCGTAGATAGGTGCATGAATCTTGGAATTTTCCATCTTTTAATATCACCAATCGCAACCATGTTAAGAAAACTTAAAAACATACAGAATGCTTTGTGATTTTTTAAGAAGTATCCCATTTTCTTCCCCAAATTGACTTGAAATCTATGGTTCTAACCATCGGTCATTTTTTATGGATTAATAGTTAGGCAGAAGATTTCAAGATAACACTGGAGTAAGGCATACAGGCCTATGAATTTTGGAAAGTCTCAAATCAAGAAATATTGGAAGTAACAGCACAAGGTCCACTGCAATCACTGATTACCCAGAAATGAAAACTTACCCCCCCCCCCCCCCCCCACCACCACAGCTCCATCACAGAAGGAAAAGGGCAGGCTTCTGACAGGTGAATCTGACATAGGATGCTCTTTCCTACCCCCTCTCTGAGATAAGAGTTTTGTAGCCACAGTTAATTTTCTGCTTTGCCCTCCAGATATCACTTCCATCTTATTTGTGTCACATTAGTGTCTGTAAATCCTACAGGAGAAGACAACTCAAAAAACACACAACTGACATAAGATTCCTCTGTCTTTTTCCTTTCAGTCTCCAAGAATAGTTCATTTCCTGCTTAGGGAAGCAATCTCTTATCTCTTCTTACGATCTGGACTTTTTATTTTATCATGTTGGTCTTAGAAACTTATCAAATCCCATGTTCTCTGCTGGGCAGAGCTTTCACCCCAGAGATCTATTTTTTTATTCCATATGTCTGTAGTCCTGTCTAATGCATTCTCCTGTCTTGGCATTATCTGTGATGTCTGAGTCTTTCTGTTGGCTTTCCATCCTAGTTAGCCACTGTATATTTGGTAAACAGTTTGAGTGATAGGTTTCACTTAAAGTAGGTTCACACCAAATGAATGCTTAGAAATAGCAGATGAGATTTGAGTCCTCAGAAGCGATGGATGTAAATTAGATTAATTGTGTCACTGACTCTGGAAATATCTGGGGATCTCATTTCCTGCCTGAGTTGTTGAGCTTTCACATTGACTTTTGGCAGGTAACATGGCTGGGACCAGCCATTCGTCACTAAGAATGGCATCAAGTTGAAAATGTTGACAAGTCAAATGGACTCTGTTTTCCAGGAAAAAAAAAAGTTAAAAAACACCTTGGCCCTGTTACTTTCTCCTTACTCCAGAAGTTTCCACAGGTGAAGAAAGGGGGTACAAGGAATTCTCTTTCTGCTGCTATTACTCCAGAATAGAAGCAAGACAGTATAACAGAATTCTCTCCTGGATAATCCCAAAAAGGAATCTCTCCAGGTGTGGTGGTGCACTGTGCAGTTGTGAGACTGAGATAGGAGAATTGTTGTGTGAGCCCAGCCTGGGCCACTGAGCAAGACCCTGTCTCATAAGTAAATAAATATATAAAGAAAGAAATATTAAAAATAAAAAAGGAATCTCATGCCAAGCCTTCAGTTTTCTTTAGTTCTTATGTGGCTTTTTGAATCCACTTAAAACACTGGGATCCATATAGTAGTTTTATGATTAGTAACAAGAAAAACAAATGTTCATATAAAGGACTAAATCCACCCTGACAGACACATAATGTGTGATTTAACTTATAAAAATTCTACAAAATAAAAATAATTTGTATTGTCAGAAGGCATACTGTTGACTGCCCAGACATGAGAAGGGGTGAGATACAGACATGCCGTTGGGAGAGATCACACAAGGACACACACAAACTTCTGGAGTTGATGGATTTATCACGTTAATTGTGGCAATGTTTTCACAGATATGTGTATATATGAAAAAACTTGCCATGTTGTACATGTTTTGTGTGTGGTACTGGCGGCTGATCACAGAAATGCTCTACCTCACAACTCCAACCCCTGTATGTATGTATGTATGTTTGTATGCATGTATACATGCATGTGTGTGTGTATGTGTTGACAGAATCTGGCCAAGTTGCTCAAGTAAGACTCAAACTTGTAATCATCCTGCCTCAGCCTCTCACAGGACTGAGATTACAGACACGGGCCACTGCGCTGTACTTCAGACTGTGCTCTTCAAAGGCATTTAGCTCATTAAGTGCCCAGTATGTCTGAATTTAAGAAAACAAAAATAATATGAAAAACAGATTTAGATTCAATACTCCTAGATTCAAATTTTGGTTTCAAAACTCCAGAACTCTATGAACAATAGAATTTACCTAACTTCTTTACAGCTGTGTTCCCATCAATTGTGAAAGGGGAGTATAGCTATAACGAGGTTCCCAGGGTTTTGTAAGCATCGCACTGCGGATTATGTGACGCACTGGGAAGAATGTCCCTTGCCCAGTGAGTACCCCATGATGTCTGCATTTCTGTATTTGCTACATGCCTGGCCATTTACAGATCTCATCTCATTTAATCCCCCTGATAATCCAGGCAAGTGTTCATGCTCATCACACAGAGATGGAGATGGATGTCTCACATCCTGCGGCTAATGACAAAGCTGTAATTACTTTTCTATCCTGTTTGACTCTAAATCTCTCATGTTGTCTTTTCAATAACTCTCAAGTCTTTCCCAAAGCCCAGAGCTAGGCTTCTATCCATTCTCTATGGCTTTGACAAGTTCTTAGGGAAAAGTATGTTTGCTGAGGCTTCTGCCCAGGTTCCAGTATTATGACAGCTGAGAGCTTCTGGATGGTGTCAGCCAAAAGATTTCCTGGCCTTGGCCTTAGGTACCTTCAGCATCAACTAAGCTTTCTGCAGGTCTGCAGTGACAAGGTGAATGCATGAGATTTTCATGTCTTTTGAAAATTAGTATTTCCTGTCTTCCTTCCTCCCTCCCTTCCTCCCTTACTTTCTTCTTTCCTCCCATCCTTCCTTCAATAAAGGACCACAGAGGTGAGTAAACTGAACATGAGGGCAAGGATCTACCAGGACTAGGGAACACAGAAGTCAGAAAAAGGACATTTCATGTGCACTAGCCTGCAGACATTAACCTGCCCTCTACATTTACCTGGGCCTGGCCTGGTAACAGAATGAAGTGACGTGACTGAAGAGGGTAAGAGGACTAGAGAGGGAAAGCAGGCAGCTGCAGGCTGACCCTCCCTGGCCACGTTCATCTTCCCTGTCCTGGACTGTCACCGAACCTCTCTGAGCCTCAGAATTCTTTGTGAAACAGTAAGAGTAGCCCTTTTTTGGACACCACTTGATAGCTTAACTCAGTATGTCCACATGACTTGTCACTCTTCTTTCCTACAGCAAGGGGTAAGATCACTATATTTAATGACAGGAAATTTTGGTATTGTTTTCTAAAGGTAGTTAGTGGTGAAGCAGTAATTAAAATGCACCACAGGGGCCACTTGCCTCACACACTCTACAACAGAATGAACAAAGTCATCAAGCACCAACAATACTCTGAAAGTTGCAAATTACTATTTAATACAAAGATTTGGAAAATCATTGAATCAAACCACAGAGACCAGAACTTTGCAGCTAGGATTCTCAAAGTCTAGCTCCAGCTCTGTTGGCAAATAGCATAAATAGCTTTCCTCCTGGATTATTAGATATCTAATAATTTTTACAAAGAAACAAACTCATAAGGTCACTGAAACTAATTCTGCCTCGTTCAGTTCAGTAAATTCTCTTGTAAGAACAACTTGGAAAGAAAAAAGAAACTGAAGGGTATTGGAGGGGAGAAAGGGCCACTCGGGAAGAGGGTCACAGAGACATTAGGCCCCTATAATAGCTCATCATATTTTGAGGCCCCATTTTCCCTTGTCTATGCAGAAAAGCAGTAATTACCATGAGCACTTTTCACAAGTCTGATTTTCCAGAGCTTTAATCATTCCCATCACTTTGTTCTAGTCTTCCTCAAACTTCCTGAAGTGTGCTGTTTCGGTAAAAGTGGAACAAGCCAGCTTGCAGAACAAGCTGGTGGTGTTGATCAGCCATTTCCAAGGTCATGCTTGGGGCTTGCCTGCAGGGGACTGGAAAAGTAGCCTGTCACGGCACAAGCTGGAATTCAAGCCAGACTTTTCATTGTTTAAGTTATTTTAATTTGCCCATTTATCCACAGTACTGAAATAACTTGGGCAACCAGGCTCCCTATCAGAGTTCATCATCTCTTGGGTTGAGGAAAGAGGGAATGGTGAAGGTGTTATCACTTTTTAGAATTATTCAAAATTAGTACTTGGAGAATATCATCATCTTAATATGGTCTTAGGACTATTTCCTGCCAATCATGGTCCTCAACACAAATCCAATCTGCCACCTGAAACTGCCAAGTTTTATTCACACATATTCATTTCCTTCTTTGTTTATGCACTCTGGTTTCTTTTTTGTTTGTTTTTGTTTTTCTTGGTTGTACTAGGGATCAAGCCCAGGGTTTTTGCACTGAGTCACATCCCTAGACCATTTTTATTTTTGATTTTGAGAGAATCTCGTTAAGTCACTAAATTGTCCAGACTGTGCTAAAACTGGTGACCCTCTTTTCTCTTCCTTCCAGAATGCTGAGATTATAGACCTGTGCCAGCAGGTCCAGCTTGCGTTTATGCTTTGATATTAGGGTAAAGTCATTGAAAGAGAGACCACATGACCTTCAAAGCCCATGGTATGGCTAACTATCTTTGTAGATGAAAAGTTTACAACCCTCATCTTAAAGGATAAGAGAATTATTATCGTGGTCAACTTTAACATAAATAGGGAAGTATTTACTATACTGCAAAATTCAATTCGGTTTTTTCTTAATTTTCTCCCATAGCTCACAATACCTTTTTTTAACTGAGGAAGTGAATTCAACCCACTAAATCACCTTGAGCCTCCAAAATACAGATCATCTGAGCCTTTTGTAATATGCAGTTGCTAAAAGCTTTTTCTTACATAGCTTCTAAATTCTCAACAAATCTTTCTCAAACAGTCATCAAATAACAAGAAGATATTTTCAAGCATATTCACCTTTTACACATGTGCCTCTGAAAATGAGAGTGACAACTGACACCATTCCAGTAGCTTTCAATAAAAGGCACTTTATTCCCCAAAAGAGTTTTAAATTACTGTTCCATTCAATCCACAACAACATTCTACCGCCAGAATTATTGTTCCCATTAGGCAGCTCAAGCAACTGAGGATTCTGATAAGTTAAGAGAGTTAATGAAGGCCAGTTATAAAATTAAAACATCTGTACTAACAAACCAGGCACTGGCTTCATGATTTTTTTTTAGATAAATAGATCCAAGATACTTATTTTTCCCTTATACATGCAGAATTTAAGGAAGACCAAAAAATCAAATAGAATTTGTGGCACCACGCAACACACTGCTGCTGGTCTTTGAGGTTCCCACCTGGAGGGCTGAGGGTAGTTGTCGGGCTGAACTCACAGGACAAAGGTACGTGGTAGTGCACGTAGGCCAATTCCAAGTCGCTGAGGTCCCAGACACATGCTCTCAAGCTCCTCTGCTGGAATCAGGGAAATAACTTTCTACATTTAGACTTATGGGGAAAGTTGAACAACCTCACCAATACGCAACTGATAGTCTCCTGCAGGTCCCTGTAGAAGAGAACTTCCTAACACTGAGAACTTCGTAACACTGAGACTCATCTCTTACTGGTCACAGGCTTCAGGAACTTGAAGTATGCACAGTGAGCACTTCTATCTTCTCAGTATAAGACACTTACTATGACTCATTCTCTCACGCTGACATTGAGGAGCGATCACTACCAGCTGGGGAACTTTTCATTCCTTAAGATCATGTGTGTATGCCTGGAAGAACACATAAAATATCAGCACTACGCCATTTTTGACGTGAATCCATGTGATCTGGCCTAAAGGCCATGCAAGGGGTAATAAAATCAGAGACAAAAGTATTATGAAGTGGTCAAAAAAGAAAGACTGAGAAAGCCCATTCATATTTTTAAAATGATGTGCACAGAAAAAGAACAAATTGAGGCCCATTGCAACTTTCTTTATCATTAATAAAAGCCAGGAAACAGCATTATTAGGCAGAATAGATGAAAATTTTCCCCCTCAAAATTATTTTTATCAATGCGTGTTAGTGAAGCAAAATAATTACATTAAATTTGGAAGACTGGTGCATAGATATGGTGCACCTTAACCATTTTGTTTCCCTTTCCCCATCTCACCCTCTCTCCTCTCCTTTTCCCAGCATCCCCTTCCCCTCTCCATAAAACATGTCTCTCTGATTCCTACCACCACACTTATTTTTGATTACTTTGGTAATTTCTTTCACTATCACTGATAAACTAGAGATTAACCACTTTTCCAAAGACAACCCCAAATCCTGATAGAAACATGGATGAACGGAGCTGAAGAAGGTAAACAAAGGTAAATTCTGATTCCCAAAATGTGTTTTTGTTCCTGAGATAAGGTGAAACAATCATCCCTAAAGTTGACACGTAAGTAACAAGTTACAAACTACAATTATAACGACATGTACAGCTAACACAAAGAACCATTTGGAAAAAAAAATACACAGAAACCAAGTCCAGATAGCTTAATTTCAGTAAAACACGTTCCCCGGCAGCTGCCTCACCCGTGGTGCCACTTCTAGCCTCGGGGGCAGCACAAGGTAAGTTGCTCCAGCCCCTTTTAGAAGAAGCAAACCAGTGTGGCCTTTCCATTTCTACTGTCCTAAACACGCCCTAGTTCTGATCTGAAGCTCCTTGAACGTTTTTGAATGACTTGTTTCTCCCAGAATGCACCCTTCACGTTTTCCAAACTGTATTTTTCTTCTTCCTGTTTCCTCACCATGTGTCTAAGCCCTCCAGGTTCACTCTGCTAACCAAATCAGCATCCTTGTCAGATTTAATTAATACACTGTGTGCTTCCCCCCTCCACATCATTAGGAAAGATGCTGAATAAGACAGGGTCTGTGTCGCCGTCTTTCCGAAAGGCTGTCACTTCTGGTACCTTCCCAGGATCTGCAGCCAGCCAGCTCTCAGCGGCATCAACTGCTGGCCTCCGAGATGATTTAACTGTCCTCATGAGCTACCATTCTATGAAGCACTGTGTGCGATGTATTAATAAGATCAAGGCCAGAGACTCTGGCTTTGCTCTCCATTGGTCCTCTGATTTGCTAATTAAAGCCAATAATAAAGAAATTTGCCTAGCAAGATTTCATTTGCTATTAATACTATAAATACAGGTATTTTTGTTCTCATTCATACATTTATACACAAGAATATGCACACATATTCTCTATAATCTGGACGTATTTAAGCTTGCCTCTAAGAAAACTGAGCTTGATTTGGTACCTGCTAACTATAGGTCACATAATAGAAGCATCTGGAAATCCAGTGGCAAATGTCATGTTTTTGCCGTGTCAAAGGCATTCAAAGCAGACCTTGGACTTCTGGCTCCTGCCCCAGGGAGAATCATCAGACAATGAGGAAGGTGCGCCACATCCCTCGTCCTCCCTCTGAGCCTTAAACACTGCACATCTTTCCTCAAGCCCCGGATGCACATCGCTGTCAGCGGGCAAGCAGGCCCCTCTTCAGACCCACAAAATATGAGTCCTTGGCGTCTGCTGCGGTGGCTGTTGTCGCTACTGCTGTTGTTGCTTTTAGTGTAAGAGGCATCTCAAGTGCAAATCTAGAGTTAAGGCCCACTATTCCCAAGATTTAACATACTTCTGAAAGTGAAGGCAGTAAATTCTGAGAGAGCCAAGCTACCAAGGGTGGACTTTGCAGGTACCGAATAAGATGTTTCACATCCCACAGTCCAGGTACCAAATAAGATCCATCACATCTCTCAATTTCACATTCAACAAGAAAGCATTTTCAACGATCATCATTTTATTCATTGGGAAACAGAGTCACCGTGGGATTGAAAGTCACTCCCGTGGTGATATAATGTCCTTTGTCCTTCAAACCTTCTCTTGACATGTCACTAGTATAAAAGTCTTACAGTGGCACTCTCACTCACACCCATGCTGCTCAAATGCCTTTTTATTCTTAGCGAAATGCTGTATAGCCTGGGTGAATTAACGATAAAATAGGAACAATAACAATGGGGAAACTGAGGCTGACAGGAAGCAGCGGACAGATGCTAACAGATGTCAGTCACAGCATGGAATCACCGCCTGCCAGGTGTAAATTCATCCTTACTGGTGAGATGCAGAACCTTGAGAGGAGGCACCCAAAATCCAAAACAAAAGCCTACTGCTGAGTAAGAGAATAGCGTATTTTCAAGGAAAAATCTCAGGGAGCAAAGTAGACAGCTGTGTGTATGCAAGACTTGGGGCCATGGAATGTCCACATTGGAGGACGTTAGGAAGTAGCAGCGTGCAGGGATTGGTTGCACTTTAACTGTAGAAGGTCTATTACTTTAAAAAGGCTAGTTTTGATTGGCTGATTTCCAGAAAGGGGGTCGTTGGCGGGAGGATATTGCCAAACACAGAACATTGATTGGCTGGCCTTCACAAGTTTGATTACTTAAGCTACTTGTCACAGATCGATGGCGCACATTTAAAATCAGCTCCTAAGGTTACTCTTGCCTTGGTCATGAATAGATTTTTCCTAAGAGGATAGAAACTTCCATTCTAAGAGTTAATTAGAGCATTCTGCTCTCAGATCCATTGGTTATGGAGCACAGGGAGGAGCTTAGACCTTTACTGACACTCAGTGGGATGGGGCTAGTACTAAGAAGGTGTTGGTAGACGTGAAGTGTGCCTAGATGATTATCTCTAATCAGCATTTCCCAAGAGAGAATTACCAGGCTATGAAGTTGATCATTTCCATTGAGTATTTATTTATCAAAGCAAAGCAAACTTAAAAAAATCCAATTGCACTAAGCATTTGATTCTTTAAAGTCTAACTCTCTATATACTTTAGACACTTAAGGCTCTTTACTGTTGCTGTGCTAGCTGTTTTAATAAAGTGGTCTGTTCAGGTTATAAAAAGACATGATCAAATGAGAAATCCTCCTAATGTTTGCTGGTTATCGTGCCTGCAGAGGAAGTCTGGCTCTGCAGCGTATGAAGTCATAACCAAATCTCCATTTGTCACCTGATAGCTGCCTGCCACACAAAATTGCCTAGATGGAATTAAAATCTCTCATTGCTGTGCTGTCCTCATCACCGAGCTAAAGCTCTGCTACGATTATACCATCAGGACATCCTAGCCTAACCAGGAAGCATCTCAAACTCCATTTTGCTTCTGCACCACCCCAAAACAGAGAATCCACTCTCTGAGTCACATTTGTTTCTGGACTGCAGGTAGGAAAGACAGATGCCTCGGTATATATTGATTAAGTTCGAGCTACTTTTACACCGTACTTAAGTGGCTTATTCTTTTCATTCAGCAAAGACAAACATGAGTTCTATTTGCACAGAATAACATCACATAAAATGTGTATCAGTTTGTATTTTATTTATTTTTGATTTTTAACTTTTCAGCTTGCTGCCTCTGTACTAATGCAAAGACACAAACTTTATTATTTCTCCTTCATTTCACTTGAGCTACAGTCTCTGAGACTGAGTGACTCCAACGAACTGACTTCTTTTTCTTTCCAGTCAATCCAGTTACACCTACTATGAGGCCAGCTACTTGATAACTTCTCAGCTCCTCTCTGTCACCAGAGTGATGACACACCCTCTGCTCCTGCTGGTTGACTGAAGTATCACCACATATTTGGAAGCAACTATTTGTAATGTGACGGTTTGATGCCGGAAGTCACAGCTCTTTACCTCAATTTCTTTCTTTGTGTAATTGTGGCATGAAGGCTACACAAATCACTTCATCTTAATTAATTTGAGCTACTATAACAAAATATCATAGACTGTAAATTTATAAACCATATACTTTTATTGCTCCCGGTTCTGGAGGTTCAAAAGGCCAAGAACAAGGTATCAGCGGGTCTGGTGTCTAAGCAGCCTCACTCTCTGCTGCAGAGGTGAAGCCTTCTGGTTGTATGCTCATAAGACAGAAGAAGCAAATAAGCTCCCGCAGGCTTTATTTCACAAAGAATAATCGATTCCGTTTGGGAAGGTTGAGTTCTCCCGATGTCCTAAAGGTCCTACCTTTTAATGACACAACACTGAGTCTTCTTGTTGGATTCAGCTCATGAATTTGAGAGTGAGACAATTGTGAACCTTTATATCATAGTAGCATTTTATAAATTGTAAATGCAAAAAGACCTTCCCAGAGTGTCTTCATTTACCTCAATCTTCACGACGATGATGTGTCCCTGGTGAGCTCTCCATTCCTTCTTTCTAGGAATTCCTTGCTCCTCTCTTTGACTTTTCTTGTTTTCTCCCCATTGGCTTCTCTTTCTTTTCTTACAACTGTTCTCAAAACTCCCATTCTCCCCGGTCCCTCATTCCTTGCCTTTGTCCTTTGCCGTCTTCTAGTCACACTTCCATTCAGTGAGTTTCTGCAGCCATCACCCTCCATACCTCATCCTAAATCCCAAATTCAAAGACACTTTTCAGGTACAATATTCATGAGTTCATGTTAGATGCGGCACAGCTTCCCACCCCGATTTTCGCTTCTCTTAGCTTTGGCAAATACCCCTTCCATTTCTCTTCTTCTTTCTCTTCCTTCTTGAAATCTTGCTTTCTTCGCCACCACTAGATGTGCAGGAACCCAGTTACCGTGTTCTAACCCGTGCTGGTCATCCCCACTTCATACCCTCCAGTGACTCTTCCATACTCAATTCTCATCCCTGTGGCGCCAATCTCACCTCTCTCTTGAGCAATAAAGCCACAGGAGATAGCTTTGAGACTCCTTCAGATGCCTACATAGAAAGGAAAATGGTTTCAAAATGTTTAAGGCCTGAATTCTTGCCTATTTTCTAATATTAATTTCTCCTACTTTATCCTTTCTTTTCAATAATGACTCAAAGATTCATCCAGAAACTAAAGTAGAAATGTTAGAAATAGACGATGCCTTTCTCTCACTTGAAGCCCAGTAATATTGGTCACCAAGTCCAGCAAATTTTTCTAGAAACGGCTCTCTATTCTGATAGCTACCAGCCTGCTTTAGGCTCTTATAATCTTGGTGGAGTCCTGTGTTAACTTCCTAAGTGGAGACTCTAACCCCGTGGCCTCTCCCTTGAGTTCCACCATGCTGGGTTAAACATTGTGACTGCCCTTCTTAAAGTTCTTAAGTAGCTTCTCCTTTCCGATTTCAAGCAATTATAAGCTATTTTTAGCAGTGTGACCTTTCTCTTCAAATATATTCTTACATGGAACTCCATTGTGCAAAGAGAGTTCTGTCTGTATGGTTCTGGACTTGGAGGACATGGGGTGAGGATTCTCTCTTGCTCAGTCACTCTCCCACCGGATGGTGGCCCATGAGGCACCTCCCCAACCTTTGCACTACGAATGGATTGAAAAATCACCGTGAACATGGGTATATACAACAAGAATTGACACATGAAGGTATTGAGATAGCATCATGACTGCTGCTGCGGTCCTTACCACTGTGCTCTTAACAACTGGCAAGGAGATTTTCCTTCTGGACACACTGACTTTGAGAAGATGCCCATTATGTCAATGGAGAGGAGCTGGGATCTCCGAGGATTAACCCAAGGTGGTTGCTTGGTTTTCAGAGAAAAGAATAAATCTGATTTGTCTAAAAAATAAGAAAATGTTCTACATTCCTTCTGGGAAGAATAGAACACATTTTTTAAAAAGTTAGAAAACAGAATGGCCAGAGGAGAATTTTAAAACACTGTCCTGATTGGGAAAAATATATTAAAAATAAAAATGCTGGTGGCAGAAAGGGATCTCAGAGAACACAAATACCCAAGGCAATGTGTTTAAAGCTTTGGAATTGTTTGTTTTGTTTTGCTTTGCCTTGAGTAGCGGACAGAAGCCCTTCCTTGACCCCTACTTCTTGAGTAAAATCTGCTTTACAAGGACTTTGTGGAGTGCATTATCTCTGGAAAGTTTAAAAGACTGAATTTTGCATCTTGGAAAAAGTAAAAGGAATCTCTTTAGCATGAGGGCATAATGCTCCCGGAACAGTGTAAAGCACAGATATTTGCAGAAAAGTGTGAGGAAGGATGAGATGAACTTCAAACAATGATTTGGAAAATTCCTAACATGAATGAACTTCTAAGACCCTGGAAGTCCCAGTTGAGAATAATGGTGTGATTCTTGAGGTTATTAATCATATGTGAGTGTGTCAATAAAAATATAATGTCATCCTGAAGACTAGCTCTAAACAAAGAACCCCAGACACGCAGAGTCCTTTAAGGTGCAAGAGAGATCAGCATCATTCAGAACCAGCTCCAGTAAAAAGTTCACCATAAAGCTCTGTTGATTAAAATGCAGGCAAGAAGTTAACATCAGCAACTTCCAAGTACTGAGAAGTTTGTGAGCTCTACGTCTCCAAGCCACAGCGATTCTATACATTCCTTCTCTCTGACCACTTCTAACTTTCTACGGCCAATCAGATTCCTTACTGTGATTCATGCAATTGACAATAATTGTTAGCCTCACGTCTTCATGATCTTGAGGTTCCAGTAGCTACGACCATTGGACTGGTAGATTGTCAATGTCTTTTACTCCAAATGTGATAGAGGGTGGGATGTAATGGCTTGAATTTGAGTGGGACCTAATCCAAGGATAATTAGCTGTTGCCATGAGAAGGGATTACGTTACAATAACTCCACTTTGAATGAAGGCAACAATTTTTGGTAGGAAGAGTACGAAAGAATGCAATGATCTTTCTCCAGATGTAATTATTCCGGTGCTTCACACCTTAGCCCTATTGGTTGAGACATGCATCTGCTTTGTGGATATATGCTAAGATGTTTCCCAAAGATGGTAGTTTGACTCTTTTTGGTTTAATGAAACATAAAGACAGTCTTGTTTTTTTTTTTTAAATAAATGAAAGGTCTGTTTCACTCATGGCAATAACATTCGGAGACTCAGTGATTGTATAACTGAATCTTGAGTTTTACGACAGCTTTCTCACTGAAAATTTGTGTCATTGACATCAGTCTCCACAATTTGAGCACAATTAGATGGAGGCTGGAAAGTTTGTGTGTGAAACATGTCTTATATTTGGGACATAATTCTAATCCCAGTGTGTTTTTCATCTAGACAATGGAGAAAATCAAATTCTTCTTCAAAATTACCAGGGAAGCATTATTTTAGTTAAAAAGCCATGCTGCAGCTTGTTCTGCAGTTGGAATACTGGTCTGCTAATTGATCTGTTGTGCAAATTTGGATTTTCATCCATCAGACTTCCTGGAATTCATCTTCCAAAGTCAAAGAGTGGCTTTGGAGGGAGTATAAATGCCATAAAATAAATAAATAAATAAATAAATAAATAAAAGCAGTTGCGAGCTGAATGTGAAACTCAGAACTCTAAATTCCACTCAGCAATGTAAGTAAATGGCATCAATTCAGGATGATCATCAGTGATCTAAAGTAACAAAGTTCCTTTTTGTCCTCAAGTTCTTTGCATTTTAACAGTCTTTGCCTCTGTAAGTAACCAGCAAGGTTCTGATAAGAACTTATTTCAAATCCTTGGTAAAAAGCTCCACTCCTCACCTTTGAAGGAATAGAGCTGGTGAAGTTAAATAAACAAATTTCAGATGGCAATGTCACATTCTTCAGAAAACCTGCCATGACTCAGCAAAACAGCATTGAGCACCTCAAAGAAGCCAGGAAGAACGGAGCAGCGGCAGCAAATCTCCAGCAGAACCCAATATCCCCACCTGTGGAATGCATAGAGATAACTGGTAATTGTGTCCCCAAAATGCAATTACCAGAAGGGAAGGAGAAAAGATGCGCTCCCTTCAGTGAGAAATGGAATCTTGAAAAGGGTCTTTTACCACAGACCAAGTACATTTGAAGCAGAGTTTATCCTGTTTGATGCCCAGTAATGGAAGGATCCTCCCCATTGTGTACTTGCCGGGTACAAGGTGGCTTTGTCCTGTGCAGCTAGATGAGCATGCCACTTCTCTCTCTAAGACTATCCACCCACCGTGTTGCACCAGCAAGAAGATACAGGAAGTGTAAATGAATAGAACCAATATCTTTTCTTTCTATTTCAGAAGAGTGAAGTTTCTAGCAACCTTTTCCCCCCACGACACATTAAGGTACCATTGTAACCATACAAATAACTTGTATGTATGAGAAAAAGTCATTGAGCACCCTGAAAATATTCTACCTTTCACAGATGGCATATGGAAGTGATCAATAAAAGCCAAAACACTATTGAGTATCTTTATACATTTGAAAATGATTAGAAAATGTTGTCCCTGCTTGATTGATCAGGAAAAGGGGACCATACTTCCCCTCAGAGGCAGATCTTTAGTCCCTAAGTCATCCTGCATAAATACTCAGTAAGCAGTTGACTTCTCTGTGTAACACGGGCATGGATTAATGGTTGAATCTCCTCCAAAGGTCCTCCAGACTCAGGATATCAAGCGCACCAAGACTTTTCTGGTAGTAGCCTGGGGATATGTCTGTAACGCCAACCAACGCTGTGAGCTTTGGCGAATAGGTAGGTACTGCTGCCAGACACAAGGCCCCTGGTCTCCTCATAACCCAGAGAGCACAGTCAATGCCTCCTGTTTTTCCTTTATTCAGGACGGAAGACATGATGATTTCATCAAAAAATACTACAGAAAGGTATCAGAGAAAATGGTGCCTCTAAAATTGAGAAAGTTTTTGTCAGAAAGAACAACCAAAAGACCTCCATGATGTAGATAGAATGTATATTGGGCAAGGCGGCCTTTGTAGACTGAGGTGGAAGAAGATACCTGCAGAAAAGCGCAGTCTCTCCTCTCAGTTCCCCCAATGTGTGTGACTTCGAGGAAATCGTCTCACTGTTCCAGGACCTCACCATTCCTTTATACAAAATATTTTTGGAATGACTGCAGAGCTTTTCTCTGTAATCTTAACACAGTTTCTAGATTCCGAAGTGAATGCGATCTGCGGAGGTGCTGTTGCTGGGAGGACTGAGGAAAAGACCCTACCATCTGCTGCCAAGTGGGAGAGTCCACAGAGGGGATGAAAGTGCTCACTGCTTCCATATGCAGACGCACCTTCTACCTACCAAAAGGAGACTGCTGGCAAACATGTGGGTATTATAGAGGTATTATGTATTCACTTGTATGTGTATATAGGTTTAATAAGCGATTCAGTAACAGCTAGACACAGAATTCACAGAATTCTATGCCTTTAATCACCAATAGACCTCCAAAGAGAACTCGAAAATCTGTATTTCTCCACTTCTTGCCTGGCAGGTCTCAGAAGGTCAAGGTTTTGCGTTGCCCTAGCAACAGCAGATAGCATCACTACCATGAATGCCACTCAGGGGGCTCAGGCTCTGCAGCACTGTAAGTGGTTATGATGTTATCCCAGTTGCTGGGGAAACGCAAAACCTTGCACCAAGGCAGGTGGGTAAACGCAGAGCCTATTTCCAACCCTCTTGCCTTTAACAGTCTATACTGGCAAATGCACTTATCGCTGCATTAATTCTGTGAACAATCTGAGATCTCAAGGAGTTGTTAGTCATGTGTTTCCTTTTTAAAAAGCTCTTAAATGGTTCACCCTTACCACCTGAAATACAGTGCTTATCTATAAAAAATCAAAACAAGTTTATTATTACTCTGTTTTAAATGAAATTGCCACCCACACTAAAAAATGCCAGAGAAACTCTACTAATTCTTCTGCAGAGTCTCTGCACATCCCCATCCAATCAGGCCTAAAGATTTTTAGGTTACTCTGCAGCATCTATAGGAGTATTAAAAAAAAAGAAAATGTCTTAAGATAATATTGGATCTTTAAAAGTAGATTCATAAAAGCAGAAAAATCCTGTTCTCCATTTGAGTCATCCTTGATTGGCTCTCTTTTAAAATGCATCCTCTGTCTTTCTTATAACCCAGGGCTTTAAAATTCAAATGTTCATGAACACCAGCTTTATTAAAATTAGGGCTTGGGGAAATGGCTCGGAAAAGGGAGAAAAAGAATATTACCCAACCATTTAAAAGATGCTAATTAATGAAGTTCCAAAACCCAGAGAGGACATTTGATACAGCAAGGGTTTCTCTACCAAGTAGGAATGAAACTCATCTAAAAACAAAAAAGAAATCCAGAATAAAATAAAATTGAAGTAGATTAACCCAAATCTTCCCCCCAGGTGCAAGAAGGGGCCTCAAGAGTTTTGCTATATTGCAGGAGCTTGAGTTTGCATACTTACAAATTGAATACATTAGCATTCTTCGGGTCCAACTAGATGCTGAACTATGAAGTATTGGGGATCAGCCTTGTATGTACAATACAAGACATTTAACCCACTTGACCGCAGTACTTGGCTTGTCCTCAGCAGTGATGACATACTCAGTCCTGGTCAAAACAGGGAATGGGAAAAGGAGCGGGCATAAGAAGAAGAGAATTGGGAAGAGATGCCTTGCCCAAGGTTGGCTCTATACCGTCCCCTCACTCGTGGCTCAAAAGTTCTTTTATTTTTAATTATGGGGAGAACAGCGCATTCTCCTCCCTTCGTTCTCCATTTTGGGGACTGTGCTTATCCACCGCAGTGTAGAATTTGGAGCTTGCAGCGATATTTATCCCACTGTGTGTTAAATATCCAAAGATCCTTTCAATGTGCCTCGGGTTCAGCTGGTGTCACTTGCCACTGTTCTCCATGCTCAACCGTCAAGTTACATTAGATTTTATCTTTTCATTGCTGTACATTCTGGTACTGTTGCCCAAAAACCTGTAAGAATCTCTCTCTCTCTCTCTCTCTCTCTCTCTCTCTCTCTCTCTCTCTCTCTCTTTCTCAGTGTTACTGTTGGCAAAAAATTGAAAATCTCCATTGATTGAAAAACAGATTCCTGGTTACAGAAATAGATAAATAATTCTAGCTCTGTAACAGAAAATCATTTTCTGGAACCTGGTAATGATTTCCTAACCCTGAAATATTGACCAGATCATCGCTTGGGTATCTAACACCGGTGCTAGGATAGATGAAGACTTGATCCTTGGGAGAGAATGGCCTAATTTGCTGGGTGATGGCTGGTAAAGGGAGAACAAGGGATCTTAGGCCTAAATGCCAATATTGGGATTCTGCAAATGGGGCTTGGAAGACTATATTTGATAAATATGCTACTTATTGAATATCTATCCAAATATTCCTCCTGTCATTCCCGATCCTTCTATTAGAACAGATCTTACATGTTGTAGTTCTATACATTTAAGGGTAGCTCAAGCGGAAGAGGGCCCTTGTGCCCTTGCACATGACATTATACCTTGTAGGATGGTAGGATGTTCTTTTCATTTCTTTTCTACTCATTGGTCCTCTGATACAATAAAAATAATTCTCAAATTATATGATTTTATTTTGTGTCAGATGTCATATTAACTCCTTTCTACAGTTCATGTTCTTCATAATCCTGTAAACAGTCTATTTCTTGCATTTCGATAAGAAATCTGAGTCTTGGAGAGGTTAAATTTCTGGCACAAGGGCATATAGATTAGGAGAAGCAGAGAAAGTGTTTCTCCCTCCAAAGCTTAGGTTCTTATGGGTTGGAATAGAGGCAGAGCAAGATTACATTTTGAAGGAGACTTACTAACTCACCAGAAAGAATGTCCCTCTCTCTAATGCCAGTGTTCTTGTGTTTTGTGTGACTCTTTCTTACAGAATTTATCACATTGGATTGCAATTAGTAGAAATAATGTCAGTGTTTTCCTCTCTGCTGGAATGGTTACTGTGTGGAAGCAGGGATCACTTATGACATATTATTATAGTCTCACCACTACAATTACCTGGCACACAGGAGTTGTTCAATAACATTTGCAGAAAAAAATATCCTAATAAATAAATTGTGAGATGTAACATCACAGTTCGTAGGCCTTTGGACATAAAATCCTAGGCCCCTTGTGTGTGTGTGTGTGTGTGTGTGTGTGTGTGTGTGTGTGTGTGTGTGATACTGAGGCTTAAACCCAGAGCCACTGAGTGGCATCCCAAATTCATTTTTCTTTTTTTTTTTTGGTTTTAATTTTGATATAGGATCTGGCTCAATTGCTGAGTGACCGGGTTCATACTTGCTATCCTCCTCCTTCAGCCTCACAGAGTGCTGGGATTACAGGCCTGAGCCCATAAGCCTAGAAAGAGCTTTCCCTTTTCGCCTATTGGAATAAGGATTTACTACTTCCCTTTCATTGATTTGTTCAAACATATAAGCCAGAAAGTTTGCCTCAGGGAGAGTACAAGGGAACAAGATGCAATCTGTCACCTGTACTCACTCCGAAACTTATCTCTACCTTCCCCTCCAATGGGTGTAGTGATTTGGGCAGACCAGTGTTCTTCTGGTTAAAACTGCTTTAAAAGAGCAGTGAGATCGCATAGTTCTCAGTTGCATTCATCAATTCCCCATAATTGGAACAAAATACCCAATATCCAGGACTCAATGGAGGAGAAGCTGCCTTAATTTTGGCTCACAGTTTTCAGTGAATTTGTTCCAATGCCCAAATAGCATGGTAGAAAGTCCTAATGGAGGAAAGCTACTTGCCCCACATTGCAGCCAGGAAGTAACGAGAGAGCAGACCCAAGAAGACAAGAATCTAACCTTCCAGGCAGGTCATGCTCCCAGTGACCCACTGCCAATCAGTCCCACCTACTAACAACACAGTCAGCTGCTGAATTCATCAACAGATCCATTAATGTGTACAACACCTCCAAGTTTCAATCACCTTCCAAGTATGTGAGATTTCATTGAATATTTAAAATCTAATCCATAACACCATCTTAGAGGCCCAGGCTGCCAGGCCTAACACTTGCCTGGAAGAGTCCAGCAAGGGCAAGGTAGCACAGAGTCAAGGAGAAGCAATTAGTCCACGGAAGAGCGACCCTCACTGTACGGCACTACCAAGGCCTCCATCAACCAAGGGAGGACAGATGACATCTGTGACCTTTGAAGAGATTATGTCAACCTGAGCAATTCGAAACCACACCCAGATTAGAGTTTATAGGTAAATGTGAATGACTTGTGGGCCAGCAAATGAGGAAAGAACACCCACCCTGGATGTGAGAGGCCTAAATGGGAAGTCAAACTGCATAAAAGGCAGGAAGAAGAAAGATTGCTACAGCTTTTTCTTCTGGGAAAGCTCTCACCTTTTCAGTTGTCTATGGATGCTGGCTTGCTTGCTATTCACCACGGATCTTCATCGCAGATTCACTTCAGTCTCTGCTTGTGCCTGTCTACCAGTCACCAATCTTCAGTCTCTAGTCTTTGCCATTGTTCTTTGAGAATCAAAATCCACAGCAGACTCTCAAGACCCTCCAGCTCTTGCACATGCAGACCACCATTTTGCACTACCTCTGTCCTCAGACTTGAAAGATTTCCAAATAGATCCCTTTTCCTGATAATCTCTGTCAATTCTGCCATTTGTAGAACCCAAACTAACACAGCATCTAAAACTTATTTTTTGTTTTTTGTTTTTTGTCCTTAGGATTATGCTTCCACTGTGTCTCATTTTTTCTCAAAATGTCAATGCTAGTGAATAACAGAGAAGATGTGGCCCATGGAGCTAGGAGATTGGGAACCCGTTGGTAAGCAGACTTCGAAGTCCCAAGGTGTTTCTGCTGCTAAGACCCTTTCTGCTGTGACCAGAAGCTCCTTGCAAATAGGAGGGGAGCCCCTGAGCATGTTGGATCGTTTTGTATGAAAATCCATATTGCTGACAAAAGGGGCACCTAACACCCAACATCCAGGAGTGAGTGCATTGCAAAGGCCTTGGAGATGAGATAGAGGTTCATCCAGAACTCTAGGTCCAAGGGCCCCTTCGAAAACTGTGATCCTGTTTTCTGCACCATCAGCCTCTAGCCAACTTGTCCACAGCTGCTTCCTGCAGAGGCTGGATAAAGTCACGCAAAGTCAAAGTAATTGGAAGCAACGTGGTCCAATGCTCTAATTTCATGAGGCCCAGTGCGAATGCCAGCCAGTGCTGTATTTCCTGTAACTGAGCGACCATGTGCTCGCACCTGCAAAGAGGGCACTGTGCAAATAAATAAACGGTAAATGCAAGATAAATGACACAAATGCAGCGTTAGTGAGCTCATCCAGAATCTGGTAATAAGAGAAAACTTAGAAATGAAACTTTTGAACTTAGTTTGTTTGCATATTTTTGCTTGCACATGGAAGGTTGCTGGGCACACAGTATTTTGACACTTGAGGTGTCCAAGGGCTTGCCCTGGGCTATGGAGGGTGTGAGAATGTTCCTACAGGTTCTGGATCAAACGGAAAATCCTGGGTAAGGGCAGATTAATTCCTTGACATTTTTTCAGGATTGTACATGGTGAAAGGCAACCAGAAGATGAGCATCTCTCCATATAACACAGCCTCTGATGTCCTGTTCTAAAATATCTGAGTAACGTCTCTGGTATCTGGCTCAGTAGCATGCTGTGAAAGAAAAATGTACCTATAAATGTGTTGTAAAATGAGATGTCAGAAATTTTTTAAAAATATGAAAACTGTAAAATTACGTAGACATAGTTGACATATGAAGAAAAAGAATAGAAAAAAAATGAAGGCAGAAGTTGTTTGGGAGAAACTGGCCTTCATCTGAGAGTGCAGGATACCACTGATCTTTTTTATTTCTAAAGAACTAGAAGAAGGTGAGTTGCGCAGATTTTGTGGGATAAGTTTACTAGAGTCGATGATGTATTTAAATATATGACATAATTGCATTTGTGCATAAGAAGTATAATATCATATAACATCACTGTAATCAACCTTTTGGGCAATGTCAATGCCAACGCAAAGGCTGCTGTTTCTTTGATGCTTATAGCAGTCAGATTTCACACTTGTGAAAATGTTTTAGGAAAAAAGTGATGTTGGGGCTGACACTAAATTGTGATTCAGTCACCTGAATGTCAGGGATCTTCATTGTGGGGAAAATGGATACATGGATTGGGTAGAAGGAAAGATGGATGAATGGACAGGTGGAAAAATTAAGTGAATTGAAGATAGAGACAGAGAGATAGGACAGACAGATAGTCTTCCATACCTTTCTGGCTCTACTAGTTTGAATTCTCTTAGAAGTAGAAGAAGGTTTTAACTTTTAAAACAGTAAAAAGTCTTCTTTGTGCATACTCATCTCTTTGACTCTCACCACAAAAATGAAAAGAGGGTGTAATTATCGATATGCTGCAAAAAAGGGGACGTAAGGGATGATGGTGACACAAGGGATAATTTGTCCAAAGACAAATTAACTATTTGCCAAGTTGAGGATTGCATATAGACCTACAGAGTCCCAACATGCCAAATATTCCACTGAACAGGATGTTTTAATAATTGCCTAAAATTAGGTAAAAAGGAAGACTTCTCAAATTTAATTAGCGCTTCTGTAGTTTCCATGGTGCCTGGCTTAAGAAGAGAAAAAAAAAAGGGGGGGGGGGGGGGGGGAAGCCATTAGAAAGCAGGATGCCAGAAGTCCCCAGCTTTCCAAAACAGTCCATCTTTCCATTCGTTATCCTGGGGAACTATGAACAATGTTCATTTTCAGTCTCTAAACATCCCAGTTTGCAACTTAACTAGAAACCATCACTTATAAGGTAGATAATTCCCAAGACAATAAAGGTTATTTTCCAGGTATTTCTTTAAAATGTGTGTGTTTAGTATAGCCATATTTTGTAGTTGATTCCTCGTCCTTAGTTACTGGAAAGGTAGAACCTTAAGTTGAAACAGGTATCCGAAGCCAAGCAGGTGGCTTCCAAAGAATTTTTTCAGTTCCAGTTTCTTTGTGGAATCATCATTTTTTTCTCTTACCTGCTCACTCACTCTCACCTACAATGACAAGAAGTAGGGCAACTTCAGACAGCCCCATGACAAGGAAGACAATAAGCATGAGCTAGGTTGTATATTTTAGCTTAAAAACTGTTCCTTGTAGCTATCAGTAAGTTTCACTGTTAGGCCCAGGGGGGTTAAAGAGATGTCTGAATACACAGGTTTTGTCTCTTGCTTATCGTGACTGCCACTATGGCTGCCTACATTCCTATCTGGTCATCAGCATCTTCCTGGCCACCAGAGTTAATTCTTCACGAAGCATCTTTTACCCTTTTCATCCTTCTGTCCAAAATGCTTTTCTATTTTCTCTATGCTTTCAGTTAAAAGTGCAATATCACAGCATGAGCTATACAATATTCATGCTATAACCAAAAGACGAGCAAAGGAGAACAGAGCGATCATCAGTTTGAGTACTAAGTAACTATGGAGTCTGAGTACAGTGTTTAACTCCTCAAAGTCTCTGTTTCCCAGTCTTAATATGTGGCTGAAATAAAAGGATTCTAAGACACTTTCCAATGCATTGTTCAGAACTTGCCCTGTTTCTCCTTGGCTTCTCTGATCTAAATCATCTAAATCAAACCCATTTAATTTCAGTATATATATATATATATATATCAGTATATATATATATATATATATATATATATATATATTCCTTCTTCTGCTTTTGTTCTGTCTTTATGATTGCTTTTATCCTATAGTTCCATAAAACTATGTTTACTTGACAGTGAGAACAAGTAAAGTCTAAGGACATTTGATTAAACCACTTGCATATACTTGATAGCTCTAATTGAAACTGACGTCAGCTAATCCAAGACAATAACTGGTTCCATTGCAGTCACTGTTAACTAGATATTCCTGGGCTAATCCTTTCCCAGTGGTCTTCCCGTGAGTCTACCTCCAGCCCTACACTGTCCCTGAGTGCCGCTCATAAATCCAACTGCCTAATGTACATCTCTATCTGAATACATAATAAACATGCCAAACTCACGTGCTTTCTTCAACATTCCAAAACATGTTCCTTGTGAGGGGATTCCCAATACTGAAGCGATGTCGTTATTTATCTAAGAGCTAATGTTCCCAAATTCCTGTTTACATCACCTTTGGAATCCAACCCAAAGCTATTTGGCATTACGGAGACTTCTCGCTATCCCTCCTGGTACTACTTCCGTATGAAGCACCAAAGTCTTTCCGCTGGACTCTGGGTCTTGTCTTATGATGGTTTTATTTCCACATAGCAGCCACGCCACCATTTTGCATTGTTATCAAGGTCTACACAGATCTTGAGAGCCTCCAATGCCTGCACCTCACTGCCCCTCCACGTCACTCCTGAGGACACTTCCCTCTGCTCACTCTGTCATGGACAACCTGAACTTCTTTCTGCTCTTCAAGTACTTCACCACCTTCTGACTTTGCTGTCACACTCCTGCTGATCTATCCTTCCTCCATTATGTGCTCCTCAATTCTGTCTCACTATTCAATTCTCGACTCAAAGTCACCGGCCGCAACCTACCTCCCCTGATGGCTCCCACCTCTTCCTATTTTTCTGATCATATTACGTCACCTCATTCTCCTCATGAGCTAGTCTGGATTTCTACTTGTTGGCATTCAATTTTTTTTTCTCTTCCCTCTAACAAAAGATCTATGAAGACAGGTTCTTAGTCTGTGGTGTCTGTATTCCCGCCGAGCATTAACAGAGCCCTTAGCACCTAGCAGACATTCAGAGAGCGACTGAGTGAGTGATTAAGAAATGACCCCAGTGGAATCCACCTTAGCTTTTACAAAACCACCAGAACACTGATTGTCCATAAAACCTCCTTCTGTGAACACCAAGTCCACAATAGACGTTTTTCATATCTAAAATTCCTTCTGTAATTTCTCTTGGCAGCTCCTATAAGATATTGTTTTAGTTATGGAGCCACATCTCTGAATTTACCCTTCTACACTTTACTCTGGGATGCTAGAAGTAGGACTCTGAAAACCAGTTTTGATGTCCCAATTTATTTTTGCACCTCTCTGTCAACAGAGGGCCCAAGAGGAGATCAGAGGAGGTAGGTGGGTCTTTTTCTTGATTTCCTTCCTCTTTCCATCAACTTAACTCTACCAGTGTCTCTTCATCCTTGCAGAGCAACTGGCTCTATTTTTCAGCATCTTCCAACCATCCACACCACATAGCATACACACACCCATCTCCATATTCTTAGGATTCGTTCCTACATAAGTTGGCTTTGTTATTACTGGACAAAAATACATGATACTTGTAACTCAAAGAAGAGAGGTTCCTTTTGGCTCATAGTTTTAGAGATTTAAATTCATAGTCTTCAAGCTTCAAGGCAAAAACATCACATCAGAAAGAGCTTCAAGGAAGCTGGGAAACAGAATCCAGTCTAACAGGGCTAGAAAGAAAGGGGACTAGATCACGCCCTCATGACGCACCCAAGCACATCTAGCAAGGTGCTCTACTTATCCCCTAGGCAGCTTTCAAGCCACTCCCATTAATAATCAAGACTACTTGTCACAGACAGGTGTGGTGTCACATGTCTATAATTCCATCTCTGTGCTGCGGAGGCAAAGGGGATGCAAGTTGGAGCAACTAAGTGAGAACCTGTCTCAAAATCGATTTTAAAAAATTCTAAAAATAAATAAATAAATAAAATAGATGATGTTGCTAACGGTAAAGGCCCTGGATTCAATCCCCAAAATCACACACACACGCACACACACACACAAACAATTAACTGCCCCAGCTTCTTTGCTTCTTATTCTTGAAGTTTTATGTCTTGGATTCTGCGAGTCTTAATTTGAACTCGGCAGCATTTGTTCCAGGTGGGTGCTGCTCCTTTCATAGGCCTCCTTGCCTCCTGAACAAGAGCATCCTCCAACCCGTTAGGTCCCATTTTTCTCCTCATCTTCTGGATCCCCAGCTTGCTGATAAATTCCTACTGAAGCTGCTAGTATCTTCGTTTCTTTCAGAACCCCTTTTGACTTTTCAGTCTTTCTATCACTGTTTTCCAAGGTCTATATTATGTTCTGAATGTTATAATGACTACAACTTCTTTTATAAAATTTTTTTCACAGTGGCCCCCAGTTGATAGGGGAATGTACAAAATACTACGTCTTGTGTTCTTTCAGGACATCTCTCATTGGCTCAAAGAAGACCGGAAACTTGTTTACAATAGGCTTTATCCCTCACTTAGATATCGGCCTACTTTCTGTACCATGTCACGCTTGCAAATGATCATTACATATTTAGTAATGGACTGATTTTAGAATGAGGGTAAGTTAATTGATCCTCCTGCTTTTAGAAGCAGCATTTTTAAACTTTTCTGATAAGAAGCCTTCATCAAGGATAGAAAATTCTTCAAATGTTTACCTTAATGATAAAATGTTTGCTTGTTAACTCATGCCAGAGTCAATTTGCTATCAAGGAGAGCTTCCCACCTAGCCCTGATGGTAGGGGAAAGCACATAGGAGAAATGCTGGGACCTGTGAATAAAGACGATTTTGAAATTATGTGGTAGAACTTGTTCCTCAAAGAAGTCCCTACTGTTTTCCAAGTAACCCTATTATTTGACTGATCTCTTTAGTTTTTGTCTTTCATGCCTCAATTTTCTTTGTACATAGGGGAAAAAAAGCTCATTTGTTCAAATCATGAGAAATATACTTCACAGAAACCAGGTCTCCCCACTAAAACTAAAACTGTATGAAAGTTCTTTAAAAGACAGAGAACTGGGTATTTTTTTTTTTTTGTAATAAGTGGCATTCTATTCTTGCCTTTCTAAGCAATGAATACCTAGAATGCCCAAGGCCTAGTGTTCAAGATCTCTGTACCCACCCTGAGATGGCAAGAAGCACCTTACAAGCACTAGAAGGAAAGGTTGGGGTTTTCTTTTACTAACATCTACCTGGTATCCAAAGTGCCCAATGACTGATGTGCACTGTTAGCCTCCCACATGGGCTCCGGGCCCACCCAGGAGCCACTTGGTTTCCTGATTTACCTGATGGGGACGCACTGGAACAGCAGCCTGCGTGGACCCCTTCTACTTCTTATAATCCCCATTCTTCAGGGCTGGATAAAATCCCACTTTAACTCTTGGCCAATCTCTGTCTGCCATCACTTCTAGATTGGCTTGCATCCTTCTCCAAGTACTCCCATCTACATAGAAACTGGGATTTTCTGTCCATAGTGGGCTATAGGGTATTGCCCTGGTACTTGGTACATTTGAGAGAGTCCTGACTGTCTCTGATTCTGACCTTGCCATCTTTTTCCCCTCAGGTTTTTATAATGTTGAATTGGCATGTTCATGTATGCAGAGATATTATAAAATATTGGTCTACCTACAAATGAACAGTAAGAAATAAAAATGCCAATGTTTCTACCCTCTCATGGGGAAGGCTAGATCCTTCCTCTGGCCAAGAACAGATCTCTGGCCTGACTGGAAGAAATGCAAGCCAGTCCCTTCAAAAAATTTAGTTCTCCCATTTTGTTTACCAATGAGCAATGACCTCATAATCCAGCACTTCGTTTTCAACCCAAAACATTCTGCATTCTGACTTCAAATTAATAGTACCACTTTCAGTAAAGGACATGGGGGGGTATTCTTCCTACCTTGTCATTTTGTCTCAAAAAATAAGAACACAACAAAAGGTTCGTCCTTTCCAGGTCGTGATGCCATTTTCTGGTCTATCATGTGCGGATGATCTCTAGAATCGTCAGCCACTATAACAGTAATTATAATATCACTTAACATTTATTACATCGTTATTTTAATGTTATTCCCTATATGAAGTGTGATGGGAAACTACAATGAATATTTCAATTTTTAAAAAGTATTACAGTAAGAGAAGCATTGCCATTCATCCCCTTAAAATACACGCCCTCGCTTTGATACACTCATTCCATTGTTCTTTCCGTTTTCCGAGGCAGTTCTAAAAATCCCTTTTCACGTTCTCATGCTGTTGTGCTGTTATGGCTGCCTCCCCATCTTCAGTTGATACCAAGTGTTTACTTTCATGTGAATTTCTGTCTTCCTTCCTTCCTTCCTTCCTTCCTTCCTTCCTTCCTTTATTTCTTTGTTCCTTTTTCTTTTAGACAGTATCTTGTTTGGTAGTCCAAGCTGGTCCTGAACTCACTATGTAGCCAAGGTTGCCCTTGAAATCATGGCAATCTTCCTGCCTCAGCCTCCAGAGTGCCGAGACTACAGGTGTGTGCCACCACACCCAGTTTATATGGTGCTGGGGCACCAAACTCAGGGCCTTGTGCTTGCTAGGCAAATACTCTAACAGAGGTGCTATTCTTCCAGTCCCAGGTTTACTTCTCATGGTCACTTTGACTTTGATGAAGAGTCAGAAGTCGCACAGCGCCAGACGCAAGGAATGTGGTGGACAAGGACACGCTGTCATAGATTTACAACTCTGCCTTTCCCTTGAATGGCCTTGGCTGCAAAATTCATTGCTGTTTTGATGGTGACTCCGAAAGTCACTCACAGAAGAGGACCCCCAGAACTGCTTCAGAAAGAGGACAGAACAGTGGGGTGTGTTTACAGTGAGGTTGAACATTTTGAAGAGTTTTAGCAGCAAAGTGTCTGTTATTGTAATACTTTTACTTAAACATTCACCATGTTTTTGCTAGCTTAGATTAGCTCAAAAAATTTGCAGAAATCCATTGGAATAGTTTTTGTTACTCTCTTCCACTGTGTCCATGAGGAAAACGAGGCACAAAGTTTAATCAATTTGCCTGAATTTTCCAGGAAAGCAGTAAAGCTGGTAGATGAACTTGTTTACTATAAACTCTTGAGCCTATGCCTCTTTTGGGGGTGTGAGGGCACCTGGAGCATTGCTTCTCCTGTTTTATTTCCAGAAGATCCCACAGAAGAGAGTGTGAAGGTCAAACTAGTCTCCTCCCAGCATGGTGGTGGGCGGAGTCTGGGAGGCTACAGACATGGGCTGTAGTGCCAGCTCTCTCTTATGTAAGCTGTGTGGCCTTCTCACCCTAAAATACTTAACTTCACTAATTCTTAATTGTCTCAACTGCCATTTTTTTATGACAAATTTCTTACTTCAAATAGATATACATCAATTTAATTATGATCTTAACTTCTGGGATTTAGTTTAGCCGTAACATGTTATTTATAATATTACCCAATTTCTGCTACCTATGACATATCCCAGAAACCACTTGCAGTTCTGGCCAACTGGCTATATATTGAGAATGTCCCTATGTCCCTACTCCCTCTTTACGTTTCCTAATTCACTATAATTAATGACAGAATTCAGGAAGCATGTTGCTTATATTTACTAGTTTATTATAAAAGCACCAACTCAGGAGCAGACATTTGGAAAAAATACTGTGTAGGTCCAGGTGGGAGATGTGCAGAGGTTCCATGCCTTCTCCAGAACACCTCCTCTCACCAGCGGAAGTGTGAGAGTGAGGCCAAAAGTTCTAAGTCTCTGCAAGATTGCATTTTTTTTTTTCTGGGAACCAGCATTATCCTGGGGCTGTTTGGAAGCCCCAGCTGTGAGTCATTTCATTAGCACACAAAAGACACTCTTCTCTCCCAAGAGATTCTAAAGGTTTGAGGAGTTAAGAGCCAGGATAAAGCATAAACTAAATATTTTATTATATTGAAACTACAAACGAAGCAAACAAATATCTAGCTCACGGTTTTAAATTAGACAAACTCTGTAATAAGACTGAGGCAGTTCCACTTTGAAAGTATTAAAAATTGGAGATTATTTTTATTTTTCCTCAAATAGCTGCAGGGCCATTCCCCATCCTTATTCAATCCACTGTAAGTCACAGGCACAGGAAATGTATCAGTAAGTTACTTGTGAACCTGTGTACATTTGACATCACATGAATTCTATTCTTAATCATAGGTAATACGTCTCTAAGCATGAGAGCTTTTACTGTGCGTCTATTGCGTGCAATCTACTGTATCAGTTGGTAGAAATTTCAAGAGTATTTCAGAGGCTCCAAATCAGCAGTCCTTTGGTGAGTCTTCTTTCTTCATCTCCATCACCTCTAATTGGCCAACATTTCATTTGGAGCAGATCTCCATTGGCCATGAAATTAATGAACTCGGTGATGTCATCAAACCAACATCCCATTATCCATTTGTTGATAAAATTAAAGTCTAGACTGCCTGCCACTTGAAGGCCAATGCTTAGTAAAAGAATCAGGTTTATTCAAAGATAGAGATGCTATCTCCTCGAAGCTTTGTTTTTGGGGGCTTTGGAGCCTACAAGAGCTTTTGTAGGGAGAGAAAGGAGAACAGGACAACTTGTGTGCTGAGTATGAGGGATGCAGGTGGTTTCTTCATCATTTAGAATATATGTCTTCTTTTGTGTTTTTCTGGAACATGGTAAT
Source organism: Ctenodactylus gundi (assembly GCA_004027205.1). NCBI lineage: Eukaryota > Metazoa > Chordata > Mammalia > Rodentia > Ctenodactylidae > Ctenodactylus > Ctenodactylus gundi. Next base: position 365,467 of record PVKB01001391.1, read on the forward strand.
GGACTTCAATCTTCTGGGGCTAGCTTTTGTAGTTCTTTTTAGATAAATATATTCATAGAAATAAAAACTGAGGAAAAACATTACAACATGTCATCAAATATCCTGGGTTCTGTAAATCCAAAGGAAGTCTTTGCAATTAATAGATTTAGATAAAGCTTCTCTTTAAAATTTTGAGTGCTGGGCGAAAGAGAGGGGATATTAAAGCATTAACGAGAATTACAACCTTGTGGAAGGACAATGACAGTATTGCTGCCAAGGACAGCTCTAAATGGGAGGACGTTACACGTCTATTGAAATGCCCACTCTTATATTAAGTATCAGTCCCCATGTCACTTTCTCCAAGAGGTCCGTGTCTCAAGAGCAGGACCCTCAAAAGAACATGTCCATGATTTCCACATGGTAATATAGCACTTTGATCTCCTTTGACATCATTTATTTAAGAATTTATGTAAAAAATTCATAGGCCTTCTGCATTAAACATCTTAGAAATGTAAACATATAATATTATTCATCTTTTTACAGGGAGCCTGGAACCTGGCCAGGGGCATAATCTGGGCATGACTCCGGATTTGCCTACTCGCCATCGAGAATACAAAAAAATACCATAGAAGTTAAAGAAAAATTGTTTATTGACAATTTGGCTACTTGAGTCACTAGTCTCTTTCCCTCAAATGCACAGAAGGACTGCGACCTCTTGGAGCTTAGGTCTTTGAGGAGGAATCATGCAGAGGGAGACTCAGGCAGGCTTTAGCCCGGCAGCACTCCCTACTCACAGTTACAACTCTGGTGCTTTTGAAACTTCTTTGCCACCAAATGTGGTGTTGGAGGTTGTCACTCTCACTTTGAGAAAGTGGCCTAAATGTCTTAGCTTTACAAATTCTAATTTTTAACTTTTTTCAGCTTCCACTTTTCTTTGTCCTTAGGTGCCCAGTGTTCTGTACAAAAAGGCTGGGAGTAGATGCCTACTGAATTAAATAGATGCAAATCTAATTAGACTTGACCAGCAGTGATCAGCTGAAGTTTGAACAATTTGGCATTGTCCTGTCCCTAATTCACAGAGCAGGTTTTATGGCGTCTATTTCTTCAGCAACTGAGCTCACTTGTGAGTCGGCCTATGAGTCTCACTACCAGGATAGGAGCAGTCATTTAAAATCACTTTAGCCTTCAACTTGCAATCAGAAATGTATGTGCTTGGATGAAAGGAAAACAATATTGCACTGTCTCCAGAGAAGGCAACTAGGCCATTCTACTATTCTGACTGTCCCTGGATTCTGGATTTAACGTTTCTTATTTTCGTTCTATCTTTTTCTTGGTTCCATTGCTTCTCCACCTCTCTGTATTTCTCTTTTTCTTGTCTCTATCCATCTTCCACTTCTAGACTCAGCCTCTCTTCATTTCTGGCCTTTGTGTCTTTCATTTCTCTCTTCTCCCACCAAGTGGAAGGAAAAATAGCAAAGTCTTGGTCTTTCAGCCCCTCCCTTTTCTAGAATCCATTAATTTCCTGGAGCTATTCTTCCTCCAGTTATGTTAATATAGTCGTTGGAGGGAGGCTTCAGATTTCTCTTTCAGCAATCACATTCCAGCTGGGCCTTTGTAATGTGACACTTCAGCCTGCTTGATTGGGCTGGGGTGTTTCCCAGATCTCTAGAGCCACACCACCCAGCCTACCTTCTAAAGAGAGCTTAACTTTACAGGTGGTTAATCTCATTTCATATGTGTTGGTTTTTCCTGGTTTCGCTCACAGAGGGTAATTTATTTCTAAAAACCAGGAGCACTTTATTGTAGCCTCTCATTTACCAACTATAATGATAATACTCATCACTTATTGGGTGTTCAGTATGCTTCAGTCACTGCGTTAAGTGTTCTGTGTACATTCACTGATTTCATTTTCAAAGTCATGCTGTGAGATGCAGGGTTTTATTTGTGTTTTGCTTTTATCTTTAAAAATGATGTGTCATACTCTTCAGAAAAGATAAATGACATTCAGGGAAATTAATAAAATTGCCAAAGGACCTGGCATGAGCTTGGCCCTTAATAATTCCTTCTCTGTGATTATCCTTTTGCACTTATTGGGCTGTATAGCACCTGCCTCAGTGGCTCTTCCCGCAACCAGGATAAATTCCATAATTCTATTATTAACAAAAAATTCGTTCACTCCCAGCTATTTCTCCTTCCTTGACTTGTGTCAGTGCAAGCAAGTACCATCACACCTCCAGATGCATCCTGATCAAGATTTAACACGAATTTGTACATGAAGAGAAACAATTTTGTAGTGAAAATTATTTTAAATTTTGGTTGAGTAATGTGGACAATACATTCAAAAGAAGTATCGAGACGTACACAGGAATATCTTTGAAGCACCTAGTGTCATTGTCATGGAAGAGAAGAAATTCCAGACAGGCACAGAAGAAAAAAGAAAATATTCCAAAAAGTGAAGAAAAATCTTCTGAGATGGGAAAGTCCTGAGCCAAGTTTTAGACACAAGAATGTGTGACCCACCTTTAGGGACACCATGACACTGTTTTCATGGAAGAATATGGGGAAGATGCACCTTGAAGAAAAATGACCTGATAGTGTAAGGTACATAGAACGTTCAGATGAATGTTTGGTGTGCAATGTCAGCATCCAGAGGTTCATCTGCACCAACGGAATATTCACATAGCAGGACTTCATAGGTAAAAATGTGGTCCTTTCACTTTCAAAAATTACTTAAAACAGAGCCTGTAGTACAGCTAATGTCTCTCAGAGGAAATTCTTATAAGGCTGAAGGAAATAATTTTTTCTCTGAAAAACTTTCTGAACAGTACAATCTCATGTGAATTATTTTATATAAAATAATCAGTATTAACAGAATCAACTCTATAAGCTTAAGATGGAGTCCTCCTTTTCTGTAATTCTCTGTATCTTTCCAATTTCTTTCCTTGCATATTTATGCTTTACTATTTTTATTTCTTTTATTTTTATGTTTCCTCATTTCATTAGTGTTTATATGAAACAGACAATATAGACAATAGTTACATTGAGGTTGAATATTTTGTGCACATATTTATCACTTTAACATTACCATCCTTTCCCTTCCCCTTCTTGCCCCCCCCCCCCATTCCGTTTTTAAAAAGTTTTCTAGGTGACTCATATCTGACCATTTTATTTATTAATATTTTTTAGGAATTATATATACATGAGTTCCAAGTTCTGTAACACATTAGACACATAGGATCTGGGGAATCAATGACCTTCTCTGTCTCACCTCCCCCTCTTCAGTGGTTCCACCCTATCCTAGCTGACCATTGCTCCTCTTCCTACCCTGTAACTCATGTTCAGACCTTTCTCCATTGTGTGTGTGTGTGTGTGTGTGTGTGTGTGTGTGTGTGTGTGTGTGTGTGTATTTCATAAGAGGGATTCCCTTCTATAATCAGTCATAATTCTTTCCTGTTCAATACATTTCTCAGAGCATTCTTTGTCTCAAGATGGCTCCATTTTCAATCAAAACCTTTGTATCTGTCTTTCTTTATGGCTTCAGAGTATTCCATTATGTATAGATACCACACCTTCTTTAACCATTACTCTACTAAAGAACAGGTAGGTTACTTCCAGGATTTTGCTATTATGAATTGTACTGCTACAAACATGGATATGCATGTATCTTTTTGGTATGTCAACTTTATTTCTTTTGGGAACATGCTCGGTAGGGCAGTAGCTGGATCAAGTGGAATTTCTATGCTCAGATTTCTAAGGACCCTCCAGACTGCTTTCCATAATGGTTGTACCAGACTGCATTCCACCCAGCAGTGGAGTAGAGTTCCTTTTATTCTTACCTCCTTGCCAACATTTTTTCTATTTTTTCTTATATTTCTTTTACTCTGAGATTAAGTTTCTTTGAGCTTTCTATAATCTGTTGTATTGCATTTCATTGCTGATGTCTAATTATTTGATAGTCATTAAAATTCTGGACAGTTATTTCATTCTTGTATCCTAAATCAGAAGTTCTCTCCATATTTTCTCTCATTCTGCTCCCTAAACTTTCCTTGGAGATCTTCATTCATATTTTTGGAATTCTTTAATGAACTTTTCATTCATTTCCTGTATTGGCTTCTGTAGCTGTGCTAGTTTTGCGTTTGTTCCCCCCTTACTTTCTTTGACTAAATCTTCTTAAAATTCCTTAAGTTTACTATCTGAGTCTGTCTTCTATTCTTCCAGTAATTTAAATATTTGTTTTCAAAGTTTAGGAATTTTGGATCTTCTTCTGGTTCTATCTGAGTCTCCTCTGGTGAGCTGGGGGCTTTCTGCATCATCCTGCTCCCATTTGTTCTCATCTCGCTGTTAAGTGTTCCCTTGAGTTGCTGTGGTAGCCCTTTAAGCAATCCTTGTATTCTGGTACTGAAGAACGTTGTTCTTCGGGGGTGCAATATGCTATGTCGCTGCAGTGAGGTTTCTCATTACAGCTCACCTACTTTGTATTTTCAGTCCTGGACGGTTGCTTCTTGGTTTACCCTAGAATGGCTTTTATGCTGTGGGTGAAGCTGCTAGTCCTGGCACCCTCTCACTATCAGGTGGGTCATGCAGGGGTAGGGTTGGCACAGTGGGGAGTACAGAGCAAGGGTAGTCCCTTATTTTATATGTGAAGCAGGTGCTGAGCATTGGATCTCTGATGGTATTTTATCTAGTCACTGTTGTAAAATATTCAAGATCAATGTAAATTTTATGCTTTGCACTTACACATATCAATAAAATGAGGAAAATAGGGAATACTTCAAAAATTTGTGTATCATCATTGCACAGGGGCCATGCTAATTGTTCCGATTTTTAGTATACGTGCCGCCGACGTAAGCACTCATGATTTAATTTTAATTTCCATTTTTACTAAAGCAAAGACCCACACTAGCTGGCAACGTTACCATGCATGAGGTCCTTGGTTTTAATCCCCAGCATTGCAAAAGCAAACAAACACAAATCTCAATGTGTCATAAGGAATTGATTAACATATTCAAAATTTACTTAATTTGTCATAATTTATTGTAACATTCATCGGACATCTATGTTCTGGCTAGCAAAGAATCTCATATGGCCCTGTTAAAAAATATGTGATTGGTATCCCCATTTTAGATGTAAGAAAACTGAGGCTCAAAGGTCTTCAGATATCTCTCAAAGGTATGGGTTCACAAAGTGCTACAGTCAGAATCTGAACACAGGTACTTGTGTATTCTGAACTTCTAAGCCACATTCCCTTTGGCGCAAGCTGGGAAACGTCGCATGAGGGCAAAGCTTCTGAATATTGAAGGCTGACTCCTCTGCTGCCTGCAGACCGCACGGCGTGGAATCATGTAAGTCTGGAAAATGAGAACAGAAACTCTCCCTGGGGACATAGTCTTTGCATTTTCTCCTTGGAAAATTCCCTTCCCAGAGGTACCTCATACAAAACGCATTTTATTTGGCGAATCCAGCCACGAGCATGGGCTTGCAGGGACCAATAGGTCTAGCTGAATATTTGGCCCATTACCTGAGATAAAGCGAGCTTACAGCTTTACTTTTCTCCTGCACATCCCCGGGGAACTACTCTTTCCACACAGTAGCATGCCTCATCTCCCCCGGCCTCAGTGCTTTAAAAGGGGGTGTCAATATCACTGCACAAAGGCTCACAGGTCACCAGGGAATTGACAAGCCCATCTGTAATGGGCTCTTTACACACAGAAGACTGAAAGACTGAGGTATGATGTACCACAGGGAAAAGAAATGAAACCCAGAGCAAAGTCACTCCTTAGATCAGCCTGTCCCAAGTGTGCTCCACAGGCCAATGCAATGGGATACTCTAAGAGAAACAGGGTTGCCAGTGAAGCACCATCAGTTTCACAGGTCTTGTAAATATTTCTCACTTCTCTTTGTCTTAGAAATTCACACTGTATACCAGAATATCAAAGGCTAAGAAAAGTCCTGCCGTGTAGACTTCAATCTGAATTTCTAAAATCATTTGGATGTAAAACGTCACTTTCCCATTTTCACTTCCACAAGATCTACTAACAAGTCACAGAATTCGTACTTCTTAGATCGTGGTTTGGGTAGTGCTGATTTAAAACAATTACTGTTTTTAGACTGTCAGGAAATATCTAGACTCATACCTCTGGGAAGAAGGAAAAGTTCGACTCATGAGTTCTTTGTGTTCATAAAACTGTTATTAGAATAGCTGGCCCTGTCGTTTCTTGTGAAAACTTTCTGAAACTGCCTGCACCTTCCGGCATAGACAGCCCTGGAGCAGAGAGGATTCAGAATGTGATGCACGTGTGACTCTCTAGCTATGGTCTTCTCTAAAAAAGTTTGTGTCTTGTTGCCTGTTGAGTTCCTCTCTTTGCTAGTCTAGTCCACATCGTTTCTCTATGATTATTGCCATTCTCACTTAACTTTCCTGTCTTCCCTCTGTGTCACTCTGCTCCAGTCCACGTGGAATACACATAGAACATCAATTTCATTCTCCAAAACACTATTCTGAGCAAAGATGCCCATCGCTTTCTGCACACTAGCCTTGCAACTACATTTTCACGGCTAAAATGTCAAGGCTACAATTCCAAATATCAGCAATGTTAAAGAAAAAGGTTGTTTCCTCCTTGTTATGGGATGAGTTGTGTTCCCTCAAAACTCATGTGTAGAAGTTCCAAGCCCCAGTAACTCAGAATATGACTTTATTTGATGATAAGGCCATTATAAAGGAAATCAAGTTAAAATAGCTTCATTAGGGTGGGCCTTAACACAACACAACTGGTGTCTTCATTAAAATAAAGAGAAAGTTGAAAACACAAGTCCACAGTGTATCTTTGTATCATATGATGTGAAGATTCCCAGCTAAAATCTAATGAGAGAAACACAGAATAGATCCTTCATAATCTTCAGAAGAGAGAAACTCTTTCAACACCTTGATTTTGAACTTCTAGCCTGCAACTGCAAGACAGTATATTTTTTGTTACCACTCAAGTTTGTGGTAGTTTGTTGTAGCATCGGTAGAAGACAAATATATTTCCTCTTTTACTAATTAAAAAACACACACACTATCTAGAAGGCCTCTAGAGTTTTCTTCCTATTGCCCACAACAAAAGTATTTCACTAATTCAATTAATTTCACTAATTAAATCAATTAGTGAAAACGAAAAGTTAGTGATTGGCTTAAACAAATCATTATGCATCCTTGGACTGGAAAAGAAGTCACTTTAGCATATGAGGGGTGAGGTCCTAAGAGAGCTGTGTCAGCATGACACTGGGTGAAAGAGCGACACTTGAAGACATAATTGCATCCACAGGGTAACAGTATAGTGCAAGTCACTGGAACATCAAAGATCCATGAAGAAAAGATCCCTGTTTTGAAAATTCTTAAGAGAAATGATGCTGGGAAGAAGAAACAGCCAAGGAATCAGAAGAAAAGCTAGGGAAGGTGTGCAGAAGGAAAGCCAGCAAAGAGAACACGCCAAGAATAAAGTGGAGTAACCGCTACAGAGAAGGCAGGTGAGATGAGGAAGGAGAAGAAAACATCAGATTTGACAAGCAGTCAGTGTGTCTTAATTAAAGATAATTGTATTAGCATTCCAACGCAAGTAAAGCGAATACTGTAATAGCCTGATGTGAAGTTGAGAGGTAAGAAATTAAGGCAGCACTACTGCATCCTTCTTAACTCTAAGTTTCAGGTCACTTTGCAGTATGGTAAGGCATCACCCGAAGAAAATGAAGCACTAAGAAAATATTATTATTGCTGCCACTGCTGCTAATGATCTTAAGTGATGGCTAAGCTACAAAACGAACAGGATGAGGAGACGGATTCAGTGGGTGAAGGTTGTAGAAAATGTCCTCTAAATCTCATCTCTAAAAAAATCAAAGCTTTGCTCTTACTGTTCCAAACAAACATTTCTTTCCATTCCCTGCTGCTCCTTCCCTGTGAAGGGAGCTCCACCAGTGCCACCACCCTGGGCTCTGATTTAACTCTCATATTAACCTATGTCTTCTAATATAACCATTATTAGCAACAATGCAATGATTTGCCTCTGTCTGTCTTATGCGTTGCCTCAGTTAGGTCTTTCTAAAACAAGGACGGGACTTGAGATCTCATTTAGTGAGCTTTCTCATTTCCATAACAGTATCCATAGCTACGGAGACTGGACACACTTGTAGACACCACCTTCTACAAAGAATAGCTCAGGCACAAGTCCTGGTGTTAGAGGAACACATCTAACGTTCTCGGTCTCAGAAAATAACAAATGTTTTCTGGAGATTTCACAGTTCACGAAAAACAACTACCATATGGAGAATTTTTCTATTCTTCAACCTTCCCTCTTCATTAAGCTCAAACCACAAACTTACCACGCAAATATTTGTTAATATGCCTCTAATTAATAATAATGGTTGAAACAATAATTTTACATTATTTGATAAAGTCAGTTTATTTACTAGTTGATAGTAACATCTCTATTTATTTCCATTTTTTTTCTAATGCTTCAAAACCAAGCTGAGATTCTTAAAGAAAAAGACATTAAGAAAATATGGGCTGGATAGCTAGATGAAGAATATAAGAAAAGAAAGAGGGAAGGACGTGATTAATATATTAGTGTCTTGGGATTTTATGAGGAAAATAAGCTGAATTTAAGTGTCTCCTGCTTCTTATCAAATTTTGAATATAGGTTCTTGCCAAGAATTGGAATCCCATTGGAATCTGCTCTCTAGGTGCTTCTGTAATCCTCACATACTTCTGCCTGAGAATTTCTGATCACCTACAACTTCTCAATTGTAATTGCAGACATTTCTGGCTTTGGAGCACATGGATCCCTCGTATAAGAGATCTTCATTTTCAGAAAATGTAGACTCACCCTAACCCAGGTTAAGTCAAGACTGCTTGGGTTATAAACCTAATTCATTAAATATCACCACACTCCCAACAAGCCCAAGTCAGGACTCATCAAAGGTGCGGAACCACTGAGATTAAGGAGTTATTATGGAGATGGGGGTCTTGAACTACTTGGAAGCTGATGGAGGAGGAGGCTTTGCATCAGAGCTGAAATGAGGGATTGGCCAGGCTATCAATTCCAATTGACATAAGGCCAGTGTATTTGCTAGTAAGTAGTACCATCTCTATGTATTCCCACACAGTGTTTCCAACACTTCAAACCCAAGCAGAGGTGACAGAAATGGAAAACTGAATGAATGACAGAAAAGACAAACAAGAATGGATTAGAACCTATAAAGAAAATATAAATAATTTGAGAAAAAACAGGGAAACACACCTTTCGGAACCTGCCACTGGATTCTGTGGATGATATACTAGAGAGAAGGGTGATTTTTCTCCGTAGAATTGCAGACATAGTTGGCCCTAGACTCAGCAAACCTGGAGGAGGAGATATGAAGTGAGCTAGAGCTGCTGGAACTCAGGTGCCACTCCAGGTTCGCTACATATTTGGCACTGGGACAGAATATCCAACGTTCCCTATTTAAGAGAGAAAAGATTGATTTTAGCTCATGGTTTCAAAAGGTCTCATGTTGTATACTCGTAGGCAGCTGGCAGAGGTGGGAGAGAGCTAGTTACAGCATAGGTGACAGCAAACCAAGTGAGGGGGGAAAGGTGGAGCAACCATACACCCTCCAGGTCATGTGCCAGTGATGTGGCTCTCCCAGATCACACACCCGTTAATATGCCGCACTACCGTAATCCACCACATGCCTGTCATCAATAATCTATCACACGCCTGTCTTCGATCACACACCTAAAATCCACCCCTCCTGACCAGGCTCCACATTTTAGAAGCACATAGAATCCATAGGTAATCCACAGGACCCAAATGCGTGATGTGCCGGGGGGACATTCCTCACCCAAATCATAACAGAGAGTTATCGGATAAACAACAGTGAGTATGAACAAGTTGCCCTTCTGAGAATAAAATGCATACTATCTTGCTTCTTCCTCCAAATCTCTTATGACTAGTAGTAACTCAAGATGGATAAGGAGAGAACAGAGCCAATACGGCAATAATGTAGGATTGCTTAGTTGACAGCTCTGGCAACTCAGATAGAAAACTTAGATTTAGTGAAGGAAATTTTATGGCTTAGCTCAGGAAGCCAGAGGAGCAGGACCAGAATGATGCCAAGAAGACCAGCAAAAAAATGTGGAAAAGATCACCAGTCAGGTCTGTGCAACTCTCCAGACAAGGGAAGGGCCTTGGGCCACGCCAGGAAAGCATGGGGTCCAAGCACATAGGAGCGCCCAGCCATTCAGCCCTTGGACGCGGAGCTGCGTGTGCAGCGGAAGAATTACAGCCACCACAGCAGACTCTATGGCACCAAAGAAGGTTGGGGCAGTATGCAGAAGAAACCAAAAAGAGCCCTTGGCTGCAGCGTGCCGGAATACCAAGTCACTGAGTTGTAGAAACAGGGAAAGCCCGAGGCTGCAAGATCTCAAAGCTGAAGACCGTTGCAGGCTCCACGGTGGCCTTCCATTACAGCTTGTCCTTACTGCCAGGTGGCGTCTAGCAGGCTTTTTGCTCTCAACTTCACAGGCTGGATCATATGAAGACAGGGCCTCGGCCTCTCTTACTCCCTTTATTCTCAGGATCAGACTGAAGTCTCAGATATAGAGACCCCACCCCCCATTCAAGTAAGAGAGGGAAAAATTTTGGACTTTGTTCTCACTTCCATGGTCGTTCCTATGTTTTGAACTTGTATTGTTTTTTCTGGTATTGATTTGTGTTTCTTCTTTCTTTTCTGTTATTAGTTTTTATTTTTTAATTTTCATTTCTTTTTCTCCTGAGTGGTTCTTCATGCCTTTTTTGAAATGCCTTCCTATAGATTCTGGAGACGTACTCTGTTCCACTCATACTGGTCTGGGGTGGGAGTTCTGCCTTCCTTTTCTCTACACTGTAAACTCTTCTGTTCTTATCGCACCTCTAAAGCTCATCCTCATTCTCAGTCTGCTCTTCCTCTCCCACCATGCTCTGATGAATTGTAGCGTTAAGTATTGATAACTCACAGCCATGAGGAGTGACCCTTTCAGAATTAATTATTTTGTGTGTTTAGTTAGACATAGGTCATTAAGGCAGTTTTAAAAACATTGTCAACAATAACACAGTATGGCCTTTAATAAAATCTTTTAACACGTTACTACTTTGTATAGACATCTTCATTAATAGTATAGATCAAATTTCTTGTGTTAGTAGTAGAATAGTTGTACACATCGGTAACTGGTTATGCTGGGTCAATGGCTGGTATATCTTACATTGTATTATTGATATTGATATATATCTCACTGTTGAAGATAGTATAGCAGTTACAGCCTATTATGAGTTGATAATGTCTGATGATTGGGTTTAGCCTAGGTCAGCAATATAGAAGTCTATTTTATTATTAAAGTTATATAGTATTGACATTAGTGGACCCTTTTGATAAGTCAACATTAGTGTTATTTAGGTAGATACATTGATACTGTAGACTGTGCCTTATAATGTCAATGACAGAATAATTCTATTTAACTGGCTATTATGTTCTATAAATAATTTTCTAGTCTTAGATTATAAAGTGATTGTGCATTTTCATTCATATTATTGATGCTGACGTGTACTTAGGTCTTGATTTTCAATATATACCAATAACTAGCTTGTCCTTAGGCCATAGCCTGTACTGCTTATAATTCACTTTTCCTTCACTGAAAAGAGGAAGGAAACAGGTAACCAAGGGAAGACATGTCATTGAGAACACACTCCAAATAATCAAGTGAGGGGTTAGAAGAATGGCACAGCAGTTAAAGTGCTTGCCTTGAGGGTGCAAGGCCCTGAGTTCTATTCCCCAGCACCACATAAAGCTGGGTGTGGTGGTGCATGCCTTTAATTCCAGTACTGGGGAGGCTGAGGCAGAAGGATTGCCACAAGTACGAGGCTAGATCGGGCGACATAGTGAGTTCGGGACCAGCCTGAGCTACAAAGGGAAATGCTGTCTCAAAAAAATTAATAGATGACTAAACTAAAACTTGATATGAATATCAAAATCTAAATGAACTCAAGGACATCCCAAGGAAAGAAATAATCTAATGGAAAATTCCCCATAGTAAAAATAGACCTCATTTTAAGACTGTCTAATCCATAACCTGTAGCAATAGAACTATGAGAAAACAAAACAGGCTTAAACAAATGCAAGAGATGGTCACAGAGTTTAAGTAGAATTGGATCAACAAGCAATGGTCTTAATGGCTAAATAAACTTAAGAATTATGTATAAGATACACATAAAAGTATAAAGAAGGCAAAGCAACATACAAAACATTTCAGTACAGAAGTAGGAAGATGGAAAGGATTCCAGCTGAATTCCTGAATCATGAGACATTAAAAGTTTATTGGAAAATATTGGAAATGGGTTTGAGCATTGTGAGAACAGAGTACCAGATATTGAAGATAAGGTTGATGAATCGGTACATATACAATCAATGGAGACTGGGGGGAAAAAAAGACATTGTAACAGCTGACAGACAACTCGATGAGAAACAATCTCAGAATTGTGGGAGTGCAAGAGAAAATAAAAAACAACACAAAGGGTATAAAGAATATGTTAAATGAAATTATAACAAAAAATTCCAAATCTAGTAAAAGAAATTAACACTGGGTTATTGCAGGCATATAAAATACGAAATAACCTTGAGAAGGAAAGGGCTTCTCCACAACACATCAGAATCAAAATCCTAGACACTCAACCCAAAGAGAGCATACTGAAAGCTTCAAGAGAAAAGTCAAAAGCAGCTTACAAAGACAAACCCATGAGGATAGTTGTAAATTTCTCAACACAAACATTAGTGGCCAAGAGATCATGAAGTAAAATTAGTCAAACTCTAAATGAAAGAAAGTGCCAACCTGGACAGTTATACATAGCAAAATTATCCTTCAAAATAGAGGCAGGAACTTAAACTTTTCCACGCCCTTCATTCTCTGGGAATTCCTGAAGTTAAGCAATAATAGTAAATACCGACTCATTGAGTGTTCACTTTCTTAGTAGTTCTTGACATAATTGGGATACATCACAAAGTGAAGTCATGATAATCTCTGCCACAAATATTTTTCTTAGCTTTCAGACAATTGGTATGCAGGAGATAATGAAGTCCACTTAAGAAATACCAATATCATAGTTATTGTTCGAAATTCCCAGCCTCGGTTTCTGAATCAGTGAAATGACAGCAGCCTATTTCAATGAGCTTTCTTGACCTTCCACATATTTTTGAACTTAAAATAAATACAATAAATAATAAATGCAATCACACCCAAGCACCCTCTCCAAGATGCAGAGCTATGTATTTCTTAAAGTGTAATGAAGAAAATCAGTTTAAGAATGGTTGAATTTTTGTTTTTTTTCAGACTCAAAGTTTACATATGCAAAATAAAGAACAATATGAATAAGTATAACTATTCTCCAATCTTTCTGATATTCAGAAATATATAGTGCTTTTTATCTAAAGCAAAGTAATATGTGATTCAAAGATAAACCAATTTTGAAAAGCAAAGAAGGCATATTAATAAAATATTTAATGTTCAAGAAAAAAAGAAAGATGATGTAATTCTCTTACATTACTCTTCATTATAGTCCCCAGAATGTTTGGTTATACGGATCACAAATGAATCTTAGGAAGAGTAGCAGAGGGTTTTGATTATATGGTATATTGAGTAAACATTGCTGAGACATTTTAATGAGGTCAGATAAAAGGGCTGTGCTGAAACGCTTTAGAGAATTACTTTGAGAAGCCATACTTAATACATTTCTTGGAGAAATGAGCTCTACTTCTCACTGTGCCATTCTCTGAAGATCTTAGATCCTTTCACAGATTTTGCTACTGTCAGTGATCCATGATTCCTTATAGATTTACACTGCAGGATTTCTGAATATTACTGAGGCTCCTTCTAGTGAAATCTACCCTGACGAAAGTCAATGGTATTTATAGTTATTTATAGCCAAAAATCAAAAAATAAAGTTAAGTAGCATGCTGTCTTAGTTACTTTATCGTTGCAGTGACAAAATACCCAACATCCACTATTTAAGAGAGATTTATTTAGCTCACAGTTTCAGAAGGTTTCGCAGAGACCAACTGTCCAGCAGTCAGCAGTGGCGGAGGGACATGCTAGAGACAGAGACTGTCCCACGGCAGGAAGAAACCAGGCAAGTAGAAGCAAGCAGATGACCTTTCCCAGGAAGAAGCTGCAGCAGTGTTTTTTCTTCCTTTCTTTACTTAGTTCAGAGCTTCCCGTTGTACCCTCCCCCAAAACACACACACTGGGTGGGTGCCCTCCCTTACCTCCTAACCCACAAGTCAAAATCAAACACCTTGGAAGCGTTGCCCTGGGCAACCCCAATCTCAACAAATTGATACAATCCCTCCAGGTCAACCCCCAAAACTCCACCCCTTCCTGCCAAGGTTTGTCTCCCAGTGAAACAGATGAGGCTTTAGGGGGACACTCAGGATCCAACCTACAACACATGCATATACATCATGCAAAAAATAGTGGGTTTTGCCTATGATGCTTTCTGTTAGCCATGGAGCCAGGTCTTACGAAGGTCAGTTGAAGATTTTTGAGACCAAGAGAGAACGACATAGTAAGTAATATGAAAGAACCAGACTCATATAATATCAATTAGAAGTTGCTGTGCAATCCAATTTTACTATGACTGGCTTGAAACCAGCATATTTCCTCCAAGAGGAAGGATTAGTGTCTTCACCAGACATACAAAGAAGGACGAAGGGGGTTCAAAAGCAACCAATCAGCCAACCTGCTAAAACCAGTATGTACGGTCATTGAACAAAATAACGAGGACGTAAGAGGTGAAATGGCTTGAGTTGGAAAAAATACCCAGGGTTGGTCCACGGAAACCCAACCAATAGATAGAATCATCACAGTCACCCGGAGAGCTACTTAGTAAATAATGTCTTCAGTGGACATATCTAGCAGGCACGGGTTCTCAGTATTACGCACATCTCTGGAGCCCTAGAGCTTCTGTTCTTTTCTATCTAGCAGACAGCCAAATAGACAGAATGTAAAACTTAGTTTCTTTAATTTATGTGTTTTCTGTTTTGTATCAAAGCCCAGGAAACATGACAATAGGGTCTTTTGCTCCTGGGACTACGGAATCGTATGGAATTCTTCCTTTCTGGTTGCACTTAGCTGATGAGCCGTACGGCCTGGGTGTATTGAGAAGGATCTGAGCAAGCTTCTCCAAACACAAAATATTATTCAGATTTTTCTAATTTATGCAAATGAGACCATTCATTTTCCTACCTAATCCTCTGGAGATGCGCCAAGGTTTGAAATGAAAGAAATTCTTCTTAGAAATATATGTAATCCACATTAATTGCTTTCGACAGCAAATAGGTGGGATGGTTAGATACTGCAGCAGTTGTTACTTTAATCACATCACCTCTGCAGCAAAGTTAACTGTGTGCAGAATTCTGAGGAAGAACTATGCCAAAATGTCCCCCTTCCTTCTAGAATCAAAATTCAGGCAGCTCCTAAGAATAGGCTCCATTTTAATGTAAATGAACTTATGGCAGAACAGGAGGACCTGAACTGGGAAAGAGGGAAACAGAAACCTGGTTAAAGTCTCTGGGGACAGAGACATTGATCTTGCAGTTTAGAAACTTTCATGAATAAAGGTCAAGTGCTTGACAAGGACAATGAGAAATTCTGTAAACTAATGCCCATTTTTTTTCTAAACCGATTCATAGTTCCCATGAATCATCTTTTATTTCTCATCCTCCAAAACCAACGGGCTTACTTTCTGCCTTTTGTTATTCTCTATTTAGCTTTTGAAATGTAACTCAAATACCACTCTGTTCTTGGACTGTTACTTTGTTCCTCAACTAGAAGTCATCTTTCTCTTCCCTGTGTTACCATAGTCATTTGGCCTCTTCCGCAGCATTTAGGTAGCAAGACTCTAAAATTTGATGATTGGTGTGAATATCTTGACTTCCTGAGGCTTATGTTTATGGGAAAGTAGAACTTGTGGTTTGATGAAATCTAAAACAAAAATCT
The DNA here is from genome assembly GCA_004027205.1 of Ctenodactylus gundi. NCBI lineage: Eukaryota > Metazoa > Chordata > Mammalia > Rodentia > Ctenodactylidae > Ctenodactylus > Ctenodactylus gundi. The sequence goes on from PVKB01001391.1 coordinate 381,482, forward strand.
AAATATATTACTTAGCACAGGCACATGGTACAGACACTTTTTAAAATGAGTGAATAAATATCTAGTCAATAAACTCTAAGCTCCTTGAAAGACAAAACAATGTTGTCAAGGTTCTGGTGGTATTGTTCTAGCTCAGCCTCTAAAAACAATCTAGAAATCAGGCAAGGTCTCTAATCCCAACACCCCATGAGGCTGAGGCAGAAATATTACAAGATTAAGCCCAGCCTGAGCAATTTAGTGACTTAGTGAGAACTTGCCTCAAAATTCAAAACAAAAAAATTTTGAAAGACTGGAAATACAGCTCAGCGTGAAAACCCTAGGTTCATCCCTCAGGGCATCTTGTTCATGACAGTCTTTTCTTTTCTTTCTCTCTTTCTTTCTTTCTTTCTTTCTCTCTCTCTTTTTTTTCTTTCATTCATTCTTTTCTTCTGTGCTAGAGATCCAGCCCAGGACCTTGTGCATGTTGGGCAGGCACCCAGCCACTGAGCTGTATTCCCAACTCATTCATGATAGATCTTAATGAGTACAAAAGGGAAATTAATGAAATGAGGATAGATATAAGGGTATGTGTGTCAAATGTGATAGACAACAATAGTTGACTTTAGAATAGACTTTTGGCTCTGAGTTCAAAAGCAACAAAATTTGTCTGTCTGTTCTATAGTATATATGTACAGACACACACAAACATACATGCACATCTTCCACTAATATAAAATGTTTTCTTTATTAAACACTTAAATTTTACTTCAAGAGTTATTTTTTCTTAAAGTATAAAATTATTCTCTCAAGAAAAACAGAACCCATTGTACGTTTTAAAAGACACTTTTATTTAACCTTTCCTTAATATTATTTTAAACTAAATAAAGAATTGCTTACAATTCAGTGGGGGGAGATGAAAAATATTAGTTCATAAGTTAAATTATGCTATTTGCTTATAACTTCTTTTAATTTTTTCCCGGCGAACACGAGGTGTTGCAATCTTTATGTAAAGCTATTAAGTAGTGTAGTACCTGAATCACCAAGCAAGGCGCTGAGCAGACTTCCAGTGGTGCATATTCAACAGTCAGCAGGAATATAGACAGGAATAGCGCTGTAACAAAAACATGGCAAAAGCAGCAGGTGGAATATTTTAAAAGAAGCTCCTTAATAAGTATTTCTGAAAGGAACATTTCGTCACTATAAAGTGTTAACTAACTTAGAACCCTGGGCAGCCCATTTACCATCTATGCCCATCATGACAGCTTGGAAATCAAACCATGTTTCAATTGTAGAGATTATCACAACTCCTTTCCTACTCTCAGTGCTCGAGAATCTACTTGATGTTGGCTTCGTTATCTCAAAACCCATGACACTTTTAAGCCTACAAGTTATCAAATAGCAATTCTTTAAATTTTCTAAAGATTGGGCCGCAGTGTGTGCTGGATGACCTCTGTGAAGTTTCTCTTGTGTCTGTAAGGAAGCTGAAGGTTTGAACGCGTGGCTGGGCCATTGAAGAGTTATTTGGCCAGTTTTTTGGCCCTTGATTCGGTGACAGTTTGTTTTTATTGATTATGCATCAGCAGATACTTATCTGAGTAGCAGAATTAATCTGAAGATCACTTTCCTCCTCAGTACTCAAGAGCCATTGCAGTGATGGGACAAGCGTCCCTCTAGCTCTGTGCAGGATTTTGGTACCATCCATGTCTTCCAACTTGCCCCTGTGTCCTGGGAAGATGAATAACAACTGTCAACTAGTCAGACATGTTTGACAGTGAAGAAAAGCAAGAAGAAGCAAATACTATAACCACGCAATTTATTCTTTTTGTGTGTATATTTTAATCACACACATAATTTTCAGACCACAAAAAGAAAAGAAACTGTTAGTCCTAATGAGTGGCTCACGGAAGACTTTAGGTCCCTTGCTGTGACAGGGGATCCCAACCTGACAGACATGTTGATTTTGTTTCTCTCCCTGCCTGTCCAGAGCTGAGTCAAGGGTCACCTTCCTCCAGCCATTGAGATGTTCAATAATTTAAAGACAATTTACTGACTCAATTGTCTCACTCAATTGAGAACTAAATTCCAAAGCTGCAAACAGATATTTCTAATATCTGCAAATCAAAACTACCTCTTTTCTCTGCTAATTATTATTTCTGTTACAATTAAAATTATTGCTTCAACGCTTAAATAATTTTTGTATCACTTTCCAATTTTTGTACTTCGTAGCACTACTACCTGTAATAAATTATTTAAAGTATTTTGCTGCATCCTAAGCAATACTCTTTATGAAATAAGTCCAATGTGTAAACTGTGATTTTATACATGATAACATAGATACATTATTATGACAATTAAAAAATCCTATCTGAAATTATCTTACACAATACCAGAGTTATAGATGACCTATTAAGATTATTGTTTTATTTTATTACTACTTAAAAGCAACTCACTTAAGAAACAGCCCAATATTGTGCCAGCATTATATACATGTGGGTCCTCTAGTGGGTACTCTTTCTAGTATGTGAGATACAGTCCTTGAGCACACAATGCTTTTAATTTATAGATTCCATAAATAAAGAAATAAAAGTATCATCATGGATTCTTAGTCTTTGTCCCTTTGTTCCTTGTTTATATTCAAAAGATAGAACTGGTTGGTATCAAATGCTCATTAATTTCTTCCAAATTCTCCTTATATATAGCATACTCAACTGTTGAATTGGGTATTTACAGCACAGCAAACAAATCTGGGTAGAGAGATGTAAATAAAACATAGTTCCCCATTTTTTTCTTCAAATGAAAGAGCTCAGATCTAGCTCTTCAGAAGTTCATTTTCCACCTACACCTGCGTCTTTTGGCTATTTGTGCAAGTCACTTGTCTGACTCAACTTCAGGTTTCCAATCTTCAAAAGGTGTTGTTCAGCTAAAAATAATTTCTGTGGTCTGTAATTAATTCACTCAAAAAATCTGATGCAAATGAATATTAAGAAGCCTGTCAACGTACACTTCCTAAGAAGTGTTTCCTACGTGGTAAGTAAACTGAATTTAAAAGTTAGAAAGGATCTATAACATTAGTACTATATTCAGGAAATGTGTAGTCCTGTAATCAAGCAATAAATTTACTATTCAGAAGCAATTTGAGTGTTTGACTTTAAGGAAAAGAGAGCTATTTTCACCCAGTGCCTGAACAAACACATAGGGAATTTGAATAGGCAATAGGTATAAGTTCTGACTGTTCCTGCAAAGCTGAACTAAACCCAGGCTTTATTCCACACCTTGGTGGAGGAATTCTACCGGAAGACAAGTGAACAAAAACTATTAGAGACAGTAACTTCTAGAGAAACTCACATTTCACTTTTTAACATATCTCTATTTGTTAATTTATCTTTTAATGTTGATTGTATTTGCTTGCAAAGAGATTTTTCTGTATTTTTGTTTAGGTGGAATCTTAGAATCTTTCTAGAAAGATTGTAACTGTTAACTTCTATATTTCGCTATTTTTTTCTAGTCCACATCACTATAGTCATTTGTTGAAACCCAATCTGGTTTTTGTTTGTTTGTTTGTTTATCTTGCTCTGTTTTCATGAAGATGAGTTGGGATTTCTCTTAACAATCTTGGATCTCTATGATACTTTCCATGCAGACTAAAGGTTCATTTTGTATCCTGGGATCGCTGACAGGACGAGGATGGACTTGTACTATAGCATTAGCAAGCCCTAGAGATGGTGTTTTGAGGGAGTTATTATGCTTCCCAATATACATGGTAATTAGAAGCAGTATATATCAAAGGGGACATTAGAAAAAAAATCTGGCAATAAACTAACTACTCAGCTGCAGTCCAAATCCTGGAATACACTATTTGCATAATCATTTTAATGTAAAGAACTTTACCTTCACTTTCTATTTTTGGAAGATAAGGAGCTAAGTCTAAACTTAAGTGATCTTTCCATAAGCTATTTTGTACTTTACATCTTGTAATATAATAGTCGTGTCATTATGAGTTTTATTTATTTAAATGTATTTTTACCACTGCAAAATATTCTGTTGAATAAATGAACCTCAATTAACATTCCCTATTTTTAAACTTTTAGTTTCTCTCCAAAATTTAATAGTATGAATTACATTGACATGAATAAATTTCCTAAATTGATAATTTGCATTTTTTGGTTTTGCCTTTATCTTCTTAATTTCCTCCTTCTTTTCCTTTTTAAAGTTTGGTCATTTTCCTGTTGTGATTCGGATTTTTAACTGTACCTCAAAACTCACACTGATGGACTGTTTTGATAAGTGATTCTATCACAAGGGCTCTAATTTCATCAAGTGGATTAATTCATTGGTGGGATCATAATGTGATGGTATTTTTGAAAGGGATGGAAGCAGGAGGTGGGATGTAGTTGAAGGAAGTAGACCAGGAGACTAGATTTGTTCCCGGGCCCTTCTTGTGTCTTGCCCCCATGCTGGTCTTTCCACTCTGCCCTTCTGCCATGATGTTTCCATCTCATTTCAGGCATCAGATAGCGAAACCATGGACTGAAACTGACGTGGTTTCTACAAAGCTGATAAATATACATTTGCATTTGTTTTTATTGTTTCTATTTTTCCAATATCTGATTATAGGTTATTAAATTTCTCCCACCTCTGGAATATCTGAACTTGCCGTAGAAGGAAAAGCTAGACAGTGGTAGAAGGTGTGAGCATCACGGTCCGAAGTGTTGTCAAATGTTTTTGGAAAACCTTGAACTCTTCAGCTTAGCGGCATTGAATATCAATCCACAAGGGCTTTTGCTTTGCTCCAAGTTGCTGTTCATTAGGCAAAGCTCTACGCCAGGCAATGCAGGAGGAGGACGCCAAAGGGAGAGATAAGATAATCCCTGGTGGAATCAACTCCAGGTCCAACAGGCAAAGTCTTCTGCACTGCAGTAGCAAAAATGTCATGGCAAATCTTGAGCTGCTCAAATGCAGACAGTAGTCATAAACAGCAGGTGAAGGGTCTGTTACATGTGCCTAATAGAAAGAATATAACTCAAATTAAAGTCATGACTTTTATGTTCTAAAGAAAAAAAATTTACTTTCTGTCATGCTACCCACTATCCCCAAACCGATTTTTATTTAAGCAGCTTTAAAATATTCCTTTGCTGTAATTGGACCAGCCATAATTAGCCCAATAACCTACTTCCCGACTGGTCACTTTGAGAAACTCCAGAATCAATGCCATCACTCATGGGTGATAGAGGAGATTTGTTGAAAATTCACTTAACAGACTTTCACTGAGCACTTTCTTTATGCCAGACCCCTTTTAAGAGATTAAGGATCCAAAGTATGGGCTGCAGTACATTGATCCTGCCTTCCAGGGCAGTGATCCTTGAACATGATAAATGGCTTTTTGAAAGGACATATTTCTGGGCTCTACCTCAGAGCCTCCAGATCAGGGTGGAACCTCATATCTTCTGTTTCAAATTCTACCTTATGAGCTTGATGATTTCTTAGAGTGAAGGACAAAATACCCTCAGAATTCAGGAGGATCTCTGCTCCTCTTGACCTGAAGAGGTAATAGCATGAAAAGAAGAAAGGGAAAAATCTCTTCTATTTCTTGGGTCACTAAAATTAGAGCATTTCCATAGAGAAAAATCACAGTTTTCATACTACATTTGAGAAGCAAGCAATGCTGTTTCCACTGTTCCCACTTTACTCATCTTAGTATAGATTCAGGAATTTGTCCAAAGTCACATGCTTATAATAAATGGGCTTGTTATTATGGGCCAGAACTCTCTGATAACAAAGTCCACCTGAAATCCATGCAAAGGGAAATACATTTGTAACTCCATCTACTTGTGAAATGGAGGCAGGAGGATCACAAGTTTGAAGACAGTATGGACAACTTAAGAGAGACCTGACTTCAAAAAAAAAGTAAAAAACAAAACAAAACAAACAAACAAAAGAGTCGGGTCTCAGGGTTGTAACTAGTGATACAGTAGTTGCCTGAAATGGACAAGGCCTTGGGTTCAAGCCCATATTTAAAAAGCATGTCCACATGAAAGGCAATCATCTGGATTAATCGAGTCGGGAAATTTTGAGAATCGAACCAAGAAGTTTAAATAATTTGCTCAAGAACGTGCACATTTCAAAACCAACTCATATGTCAATGGTAGAAACTGCAAACGATAATGGTCTTAAAGTTTTCCAGTGTACATGTGTGTGTGTGTGCATGTGTTAACATTTTACATAACAATGTCTTTCTAGGCTGAGCAGAACCTTATCTTTCCAACTACTTGTATAAATTATGGGGTATATTTGCTTTTTTGACTGGTCTGACAATTGGCTCCTTAGCAAACTTGTAGGAAGCAAAGGAAATGAGCCGGTTTTCATTCCCTTTAACAAGGAGAATGACACACAAGAACCTGACGTCTTGTAGCTGTCTCGTTGATAGGGCATGAATCCCTACATCTTGACACTCACTAAAAAGAGATTCATTTTTCTCTTCTTTTGAAAATTTGAAGGTGATCCGTGCATACTTCCTAGAGAAATCACTAAATATACCAATAACTTTGCAAATAATGCTTCTTAAACCTTAACAGAGCCTTCACATACATGTAATCTCATCTTTCCTACAATCTGTTTAGGATGTTAGGGCAGCGAGGAACTTAGAAGTGCTAATGGGTCAGTCCCATTGGACATGTGAAAAATGGAGATTTTGAGAAGATTTTAGAAAGAGTACTTCAGAACATTTTTAAATTAAATAATTGCTATATGCAAGGCACTCCCATGGCTACTGTGAGATATACAGAAAACAAATACAATCTCTGGTCTCAAAGAAGTGACACCAATGTTATCAAAAGGACATACTTCTGTGAATAATGACCAACATTCAATGCCAAGTCACAGATTTTCAAAACTAGAGAGCATTTCATGTCTTTTTAAAAATATATTGGCTGCCTCAGCATCAACATGTAACACTATGGCTTGGTTTAACATAGATGGTGGTTAAATAAATACAAACCCAATGGTATATACAAATACTGATCTTTGCTGCACTTATACGAGTGTAAAATCAATCATATTTGCCAATTAAGCCCAAACAGAACTACAAAAAAAAAAACCAATAACAGTTAAATCAACAAAACTAATTTGGTGAATAACGCAATTTCAGACTTTCTTAGGGATGGTGAGCAAGTCCTCAGCTGGGGTATTTTAAAGAGGATATACTGAATTAAATCTGCCTGAAATGGTATTTCACCCCCAAAGTATGATAACTTCAAAAAACACTTAGGATCATAAACAAGGTCAGAGAGCAGGTAATTTGTACATTTTTCAAAGCTGTTTAATCTATACTTTCAACTAGAATATGGAGCTAAGTGTCACAATACAGGATCTTTGCAGTTGTTTTCTGCCACGCCACTGGGATCAAATAACTGCTGGTGTTCCATATTTGTTTCCTACAGGAAAGCTATCCTTCTCCAACATTCCCTAAGTCACTTGCTTTAGGTTGGCATGAACCTGTTATTTATATACTTAGTTGATCTCAATTTTGCCATTTTTAGAGAAGTTCATTAAGGTCACAAAACCCATATTAAAAACTTATTTAGACTTTGTTTTGGTTTGGATCTAGAATGTTGCCCAAAGCCTTATATATTTGGAAGATTATTAGGTTGTAGAGGCTATTATTATTATTATTATTATTATTATTATTATTATTTTAGGTGAGGTGTCACTCTGTAGTCCAGGCTGGTTCTGAACTCACTATATTAGCCTAGATTGTCCTCAAGCTCATAGCAATCCTCCTTCTTCAGCCTCCCAAGTACTGAGATTATAGGCATGCACCATCATGCCATTTATGTGACACCGGGGCATTGGACTGAAGGCCTTGCACTTGCTAAGCAAGTGCCCTAACCGCTATACTATTCTTCTACCCCTGTGAAGGTGATTTTCATGGGCTGTGCAGAGGTTGATCCTGGTCAGGGGACTGAATCAGTGGAGGATATTGGCCCAGTTTCTTCCCAATAGCTCTGCTTCCAGCTGTAAAAATGTGAACAGCTCTTCTCTGCCAGGCCATTCCACCAGGCACTTCTGCCATTGCCAGCCAGCCATGCAATAACTGGGACCTCTGAATTGGAGCTCAGATAACCCTTTTCCCCCTTCAGTTGTGGATGTTGGATATTGTGTCTCAGCAATGAAAATGCAACTAAGACAGACCATAAAATGATGCAGAATTGGCCAGTTGTTTGTTGATCATCAGATGACTCAGCTCATGCTTTTATTATTTTTCAGATAATCCTTAGGATAGTAACATCTAAACTCTTTTTTGGATGTCCAAACAAGCAGGAATGAAAGCAAACATGTTTATTTTAGGAAATGTGTCCTCGGATACGCAGGGCTATACAAATCCGCATTGTGACCGCTTAGTTAAACTCAACAACTCGTCCCCCAGAAAGGGTAGCAAGAAATCTTTCCCCCAGCAGGTCAGATACATGATTTCTCATCTGCCTTTCAACTTTAGAAGGGGGCTTTGTAGCTGGAAAGTGGATGGAACTTTGTTATCTTCCTGGGTGGGAGTGGCCTAAGGAACACCAAAGAGGCGGACGACCTTCACACTTGCTTAGCAACGGTGAGTGGACCCCAGTTGGAGTACCCTGGGGGAACATCATGGATTGCATAGCCCTATAAAGACAGTTCATCCCACAATGAGATGATCTTAAATAAAACTTAGAGACTTAAACAGAGGTAGTGATGGAGAGTCTGAACTGTTTCACTGTCTGCTAATGAAGATGGCAGCTTGATTTTCTGAATTCAAACTTAAGACTCATTCACACGTCCAACCTGGAAAAAAGAAGAGTTTTTTTTTTCCTTGTGAAATCTGAGTACCGAATCATAAACAATAGAAGAAATATGGTAGGGATCAGGAAAGTAGAGTTTTTGGAGTTGGAAAGGTGAGCTGGGAAAGGGGGACAGGGAAGGGTGGGGAAAAAAGAAAGCAAAAACGATTAAGATGCAATACGTATATGTATCAATTTCCCAAGTTGACTGTAATTCTTATGTGTTGCAAACATACACAAATAAGATCATTAAGGGAAAATATTAATTGTTCCCTTGTTTTTCTCTCATTGATTTCAGAGATACAGTATCCAATAAGCTCGGTTATTTTGAGTTATCATTTTCTGTTTTTCTTAATATGTCTTAGGCATCGAGGGATTGACAAGAAACCATCACAAGTGATATTATGCCATGTAATTGGACATGTGCCACCCTTTCTGAGTAGTGCTTGGTACGTTGGTGCCCTACCTAATGCAACGGAATGTTGAGGAGGCTTTGGTCCTCTAGACTCGGTCACAAACCTGAGACACAGAAGAGTGAAGGATTCTATACTCAAAAATGAAATTCAAATCTTCAGGGGTCAGACATCTTCTGCAGAACGGAAAGCACGTGTGCAGCAGAGAGAGTGAGTTGCTCTTCTATGTCAGAGTAGCTTAGCTATCACCACCACCCGAGTCCATACGATTTAAAGATCAAGGAAACAAAAGGTGGTTGGGGAGAATTGGAGACTTGACAGAGTTGAGAATGAGCAAGCGCCTTTCCCTCTCTGCTCTGGGGAGAGTGGATAATTGTTTCAACCATATGAAGAAAAGTAAGATCTCCAGGAAAACGAATGCAAAGGTAATAAGAAAGGAAATGACATCTTATTTGCTTATTTCTGCATACGTCGTGGAGCTGATAGTGTTTCTCTCAACTTTTTTGAACAGAAGCACAAATAAAATGTAAGAGAGGTAGAAGAGACCCAGGTATCCCACCCAGGCATTCACTATCTTAGCAAGGAAGCCTGAGCTTCCAGTGGACAGGCCAAGGGAACACTACACAAAGAGGCCAGAGGTGGCTTGTCGGTTTTCCTCCCGAGAGTGCTGGAACAAAAGCAGAGGTGTGAAGCAAGCAGAGTTTGTTCAGCGAACTCTCAGAGAAATATCTGAACAGGAAGGATGCCGCCGAGGTCTCCTGGAAAACTCATGCGTGCATTTCATGAGAAAGGCAAGATGGGGTAGCTGCGGCATTAACCAAGAAGAGGAAAGCTCTGAAATAGGATCCTCTGTAGGATGCTGGTTTCCTAAGATCATTGATTTCATCTCTCATGTTCACCCTTCCCTAACTCACATCGCAGGAGCTGAAACCTGGTAAGAGTGGTGAAAATGCCCCCCCCCCCCATGCCAGTCACAACTTGGACTTTGGGTTGCAAATTTCTTGGGTTGAAGCCGGTAGATACCAAGGGTAAGATGATAAATATTTAATGAGGATGTGAGATAGATATAGAACTCAATGAAATTGGATTTGACTGGAAGTTATATCAATAGTGAATGGTGGACACTTAAAGAATCTGTTGGCATCAAGAAATAAAAGAAATAGTTGACACGAGGTAGTGAATAGGAAAAAATAGAACCTTTCGAATTGGTATGTGGACATCAGTGAATTGATATTACCCCCAAATAAAAGAAATACAGTTAAGCTGTGTTTCAGTGAGCTTGGGGTCAATAACCTTGAGATCCAGAGATCTTAGGTTGAATCTATGTCTGTTCCACATCAGTTGAGTGTCCCTGCATATGTTGTATTAACCGTGTTGGAGATTAATTGTTCACCCATAAATTTGCAAGGTTATTACTAGGCCCACAGGCCACTCAGGAGTTATAATCTAGTAACTGACAAGGAGTTTGGCAAGGATGTTTGCTATTTCTCTTCAAATTTTATTATTTCTTTCCTTAAAATACATCCATGTATTATTTTTGAATATATGAAATGCCATAATGAGTTGAGACATAATTTTGTGTTTGGTTAATTCACTTCATGGCTGAGAGCTTTTCATATATGGAAATTGCTACACATTACTATTTTAATGTGTCTAAAGGAACCATCCTTCCTAAGACAGTTTGCTTAGCTGCTCCCTTTTGTGGGGAATTTGGATGGTTTCCAAACTGTTGTTTCTCTTTGTATTCCTCTCAATATAAACTGTGATGTTGTTAACATTTAAAAAAAAAATCACTCCAACACTTACCCTCATCCCTGTGGAGGAAAAGCATTAGGCTGGAACTATTAGCATGGGATGTCCCTTCCCAAATGAAATTAGTGATTCTATCAGTTGATATTTTTCATCAAAATCTCTTGAAATATCCCTAGAATACCTGGACTTCTAATTAAAATTTTACATATGTAAAAAATGCACTTCCTCTTGACTTAGGCATCTTCACTTCTTCTCTGGAGACCACTGACTTACTTAATTTGGTCGGGCTGAGGGAAAGGATCCCATGAGCCCTCCCTGGGATCTCCCAACACCCCTCCCAATTTAGACTCAGGATTACATAGCCTGTAATAATTTCATGCTAGAGTATACAGAACACACTGATTTAGTTCAATTAGCCTCTTTTTACTTCCATTTCATCTTTGTACTTCCCAACAGGTTAGAATGTAGTTTCTTTATCTTTCCCAAGACTGTGCTGAAGTAATCTCTTCCTCCTATCTGCCATCTGTTTTAATGCCGTCTTTCATCCCAAACCCCAGTTGCTTCTGGTTCTAATTATTATCAACTCTGCCCATTCAGGTAGCTCAAAGTCTTTTAAATGGATTACACACAACTGCATTTGCTTCAAAGAATGTGTTAAAGAAAGCCACTGGTCCCTATGATGAGAAGAGTATCTGTGGGCTCTAAGTGTTTTTCATTTTTTTGGCACTGAAATAAAAGCAGGTTTAGTGTAATCGTTTCTTTCCTTTAATGAAGATATAAGTCACTTGCTGTACAACTCATCTGAAAAATGTACAATACACTGTTTCTTAATATACAAGCATTACTGTAAAATATTCACCATGATAGTATTTCGACAGTTTTATCACTCCAAAACCAAACTCCATACAGACGAAAAAGTAGTTCCCATTGGTGATAAAACCCACCAACTGGTAGTAATCTATTTTTTATTTCTACATATTCTTATTTATATATTTATTTATATATTTATATATTCTGGGCTTCTCATGTAAATCAGTCATAAAGTATGAGTCCTTTTATATCTGGCTCTTCCATTTAGCAGAATTTATTCATGTTCCATTCAAGTTATTACTGATCAATAGTCATTCGTATTTATAGCTGCTTCATTTATCCTTTTCATCCACTCCGTAGATAAATCACATTTTGTTTATCCATCACGAGTTGATGAATATTTGGGTTGCTTCCACCTTTCAACTTTTAAGAATACTGCTACTGTGAACACTCACGTGTAAAGTTTTATGGGGACATGTGTATCCATTTCCCTTAGGGCATATAAGTAGTCATGGCATTTCTCAGTCACATGGTCTACATTTAATCTTTGAAGAACTGATCGAATGTTCTCCAACAGAGCTTTTCCAATATTCACTTCACCAACAACAGTGAGGTTTCCTCTTCTCCACATCTGCCAGCACTGAGTGTTGCCTCTTTCCATGATAGCCACATTAGGGATATGACGTGGTATCTAACTGAAGTGATTTTTATCAAATGGATAATGACGTTAAGCATCTTTTTATGTTATAACCATTTGCAATACCGTCTAAAGGAAATTTCTAAAGTTACTTGTAGATTTTAACTGAGCTTTTGTCTTTTTGTTGTTGATATATGTATGTAAATTTCAAACATTAGACCCCTATCGTATATATAGTTTTCAAATATTGCTTCTCATCCCTTGGATTTCTTGTTATTTGTTTAATAGTTTTCTTCAAAATACACAAAAAATTATTGAAAAAGTTCATTTGAAGTATGGTTCTAAGCTCATGGTTTTGCCGAAGAACATCAAATCGTACCAACACCGTGTGCGACGAGACCATTCTCCCCTCTACTGAGGTGTCAAACTCCTGTTGAAAATCAAATGACTATGAATATATTAACATGGCCTTATTTCTGAATGCTTAATTTTGTTCCATTAACATATAAGTGTATTTCTATATTTACCACAGCTTTGTAGTGAATTCTGAAAAGTGAAATATAAATCTTCCAAGTTTGCTCCTTTTCAAGATTTTTTTAGATGTTCCAGGTAATTGGAAATGTATCGTGAATTTTCTATCAGATTTTCAATATATCCAAAAGGGGCAGCTTGATAATTTTGATAAAGATTGAGCAATTTGAGGTATTTTGACTTCTTAACAACAGTAGGTCTTCTAGCTCACGATCCTAGGTGCGTTTTGTATTTAAAATCTTTTTAAATTTATTTCAAAAATATAGTCATTTATGTTTGTCTTAAGCTTATCTATGTTTTGGTAAATTTATTCCTAAATTTAATCCTTTTATTTTAAGCAAAATGCTTATCGTAATTTCATATTTAGGTGTCTTATTGATAGTATATAAATACACAATTTATTTTTTAATACTGATCTTGTGTCTTGAAGACTTTCAGAATTCATCTAAAAGCTGCAATATAGGGAAAGAATGGAAAGAATATTCTTTAAAACTTCTAAGTATAATATATTGGAATCAAATGACATAGACAGTTTTAATGTATTTCTTTTCAAAGGAAGAGAAAAGTCTGAGAAAGAAGAACCCAAACTTTTATTGACTATGGGTTGACATCGATGTATTTTCTCAGGTTGAAGAAGTATACTTGCATTCCTACTTTGCAGAATTATTAATAATGAAACGATGGCATATTTTCCAAAGTTTTTTAGAGTAGAAGATTGCATGATATTTGTCATTTGTTCATTCTACTACTATGATTATTAGAGTTATTTTGTCTGGTTGTTGAACCAATCTTGCATTTCTGGGATAATTCCCACTTAATCATGGTATATAATTTCCCTGTCTGTTACTAGATGAAGTTTACTATTTTTTTAATGAAAAATGTTATGTCTACATGTGTAAGGAATAGTCATGAAGGTCAGCAGTTTTCATGTGATGTCATGTTCTGATTTTATTAGCAGAATAATATATTACTTACATATAAGAAGTTGAATAATATTCTTGTTTTAGCCTGTTTTTTGAAAGAGTTTTTGAAGAATTTGTATGCTCCCTTTTTAAGTTTGGTAGAATTCACCAGGCTGCCGTCATGACCTGAGATTTTTTTCTGAGGGAAGTATTTAATTATTCACTCAATTTTTTACTTGATGTAGGTCTAATATTATGGAAAAAGAAGTACAAATCTAAACACACACACACATTCTCTCTCTCTCTCTCTCTCTCTCTCTCTCTCTCTATTCATATATATATATATATATATATATATATATATATATATATATATATATATATATATATATATATATATATATATATATATATACATGTGCTTATATATGTACCCTGCCTTTTCTGTTTACTTATATGGTTAATTTACCAATATCCCTTATTTATGCATGTTAAGTCTAATTACTTTCCGGTGTCCTTTCATTTTATTATGAAACAGTATTTTAGTATTTCTTATAGCATAGATCTGCTAGTAATTAATCTTTTATTTATGCTTATTTTTGTGTTAATATCTTAATTATTTCTTCATTTGTTAATAAATAAGCTTACTGGATATAGAACTTCCAGTTAATAGTTTTATTTTTCATGAACTTAGAATACATCAGGCCTTTAACTTCTGAAATTCAAAATATTTCATTAGAAATTATCTTTTAAATATTCCTAAGTATCCCTTGCATAAATTTTCTCTCTCGATTCTGTCAAGATTTCTTCTCCATCTTTGGTTTTGACAGTTTGATTAGATTGCATCTAAGTGCAGATTATTTTAAATCAATACTAACTAGAATACATTGAGTTTTCTAGATGTCTAGGTTTACTTTTATAACATTTGAGAAATTTAAGTAATAGGGTATTTTAGCTATACTGTCTGCCTCTTTTCTCTCTCACCTATCTTCATACAACTCTTCATGTCTGTTGATGTGCTTGATGTTGTTTCCACGTCGCTCAAGTACCAATTATTTTCTTCAGGCTGTGTTTCTTCTCTCAGATTTGATAAACTCTCTTGATAACACTTGATCTATGTTCACGTTTTCTTCTGTCAGGTCAAATCTTCTATTAAACTCCTTTAGCAACATTTCCATTTAGTTATTTTCAGTAAATACACAAAAACTTCAGAGTCTCTGTTTAGAAATTTCATTTTATTCTCTTTATAATTTTAATCTTTACTGACAGTCTTTATGCAATGTGGTATTATTTCCATATTTTTCTTGAGTCAGGAAAGTTTGATCTAAGACCAACCATTTTGTGCCCTTGATTTTTAAACACATACACACATGTCATGTGTATGTGTGTGTTTGTATGTGTGGCCCAACACAGTTTCTCTTCATTCGAAAGAAAGGTGATAAAACAATGAGCTGCAGCTTGACTCAATGATATTTTTCTTAGACTTTTTTTAGTTTTTTGTTCTTTGTGCATATTAAAAATAGATTTTTCTAGTAATTTCACCATCCAGGATTTCTCGGGACCACTGGCAGCTAATGATTGGATAGAGATTCTATTAAATATCTGAAATGCCATCTCTTGCCAAATATGTCGTATGTATGGGACTGTTGAAGTATGTCAACTTTCAACCAGGCAGTTCACAACTCTATTCATATCTTCATTTCTGCTTGCTCCAACCCTCATGGTGAGTAAGGGTGAGAATTACCTCTGATCTTTCATGAACACATGCTCAGTGGTGAGCAGAAACCTGACATTTACACATGTACATGACCTCCTAGATTCCCAGAAGCACGCTAGAGATTTTCAAAGATTCTATGAACAAGTTATAACCCAGTTTTTCTTTTTGATCTCTTTAGTCTATTGTTTTGCCCCACTGCTTATCACTACCTTAAGTATTCATGTTGTTAAATATTTTCCTCTGATATTTTATAAATAACTCAACAATAAATATGCTAGTCAAGTTCTGAGTCAAGACAGATAAAGATAGCTTTGTGAGTGAAGTCTTTCAGAGAAATGGACGAGTGGAATAAAGATGATTCTTTGGGAGTGGAGCTTTGCAGGGGGTCCTACCCTACTCTCCCCCTTTAGGGCTGCTGGCTTCTGGTTCTCATTGTTACTACATGCTCTTGATTTCCAAGGGTGTCCTGAATCTGGATAGGAGAGGTGTTAGTAGGACAAGGAAAACCACAAGGCATGTTTTCTTCCTGGACATTCAGACCCTTTCACTTCGTTAAAAGTTTCAAGCTTGCTGACAGCAGTTAATTAATTCTCAGAGTTCTGAGAAAGTTGGTAATAACTATTTTTTTGTCCAGAGTTGTCATTGTGTTAATGGAGGAGAGGGTACTGAAGGTCCTCCGGTTGCCATTTTTTCTAGTGTCATCCATTTTGGGGGATTATTAAATGCTTCTTGAACTGCCAGTTTGGTCTATCTCCAACATATCCATATACACGTGGATGGGAGGTTAATCCTACTGAAGATCACCTGAGATAAATTATGCAGATGCCATCATTCACCTGGGATGCATAATTCCACAGCATGACTATAATCCATCTCTTGCAATGTCAGCTACTATAACTCTGGCGCTTACTTGCTAGTCTCCAACCAAAGTTAATAGTCATCCTAGAGTTTTTTTCATAATTTTTCTCCCGGTGGGAAAACGCTGGCTGCTAGGTAGGACAGAACTTATTTCAATAGACCCACAGCTCATCTGATTTTGGTGTGAAAAGGCTGAGTGGCTAATGGCTCAGATTATGAGTGGTAATAGAAGGAACGCTCATCGCAGCTGTTTGTCAGGCAGCTGCCTTTCTGATTTATGCTTGTTGATTCTATGGAATTTGCTCATTCAACATTTAAAGAGATCTTGTGTGATTAACACCAGCAGGACCATTTTCCCTTAAATTTTATCAAATTCCAGTGTCTCTAGAAAAGGTCCAGCATAAAAGTGAGCCACTGTTCTATAAAAATTTCATAAAAATGCAAACTGCGTACAATTAGCTTCCAACCACATTGAGGGAGCGCGCTGCCTGGCCTTTGGGTACTCTGAAAGTGATATGCAGTTTGGTATTTGACCTTGAGAATTTTATAACCATTTCTGATGAGTAGACCTAACGTGTACCTAAATGTTAGAAAAGAAATTAACCGTGTATAATATTTTTATGTTTATTTTACTATAGCCAGTGGAGAGGGATGTCAGGGAAATCTCTTTTAGATAAGAGATTTTGGTAGGTCTTTGCCAGGCTCAGGGAAAGAGAAAATAAGACAGATTTTCAAAATAAAAAAGTATACAAAGGGGCTTTTGCTTTTCAATATTCAATCCCAGAATCCTGTGAAAGTTTAGATTCACAGTTGTACCTCTAGTAAGCCTACGTCAATCAGTCTCTGACGGGGCTCAGGAAACTGAATTTAATAGATATCTTGCCTATGTGGATGAGCTAGACTCTGACAAAGACGCAAGACAAGAATGTCAATGGAATACTCAAAAATCAAATAAACAGGCTTCTTTTTATTTAATTACTGCATGAGTTCAAAAGGAAATGGTGGTAATTATTAATTACAAGTGGTTGAGAAATCTTTCAATTAATTTCATTCAATTAAGTTTTCATTTAATTACAGCACTATTAACATTTTAGGCCCCATAGCTTTGTGCTATAGAGTGCTTTCCATTGTACTAAGCATCCCTGGCTGCTACCCTTTAGAACACAGTAGCTCTCCCTTCACTTACTTTTCCAAGCAAATATGTCCACAGACACTTCCAAATTCCATCCAGGAGCAAAATAATCGCCGGTTGAGAATGACTTTCCAAAACTTTGTAAATTAAGCAACAGTTTTATTATCATCTCTTGTAGTTCTAGGGGTTGATTGAACTCCATGGGGTAGGGAGGGACCCTCAGATAAATTCCACAGTAGAAAGTAAACGAAAACTTTCAAGTGCCAAATTTGGAAAACACGTCACATAATTTCTTTCAAGGTGGGAGATCCAATCCTGTGGAGTTAGGCTGAGTTGATCATAAAGCAAGGTGTATGCAAGCAAATGCTCTGAGGATTTTAGCAATTGGAGGTAGCACTTCTGGATCAATCCGGACAGGCAAAATAAATGAACAGATATGCCGGTCCCATTGTTTGATTCAATTGGCTTAATGCTAAAAGCGAAATGGTCAGACATCTGCTTCTCAAAGGCACAAGATATTCAGGAAAAGGCCTAAATAGCCATTATGACTCTAACCACAACAGGTTTTTTTTTTCCAGCGCAAAACTGCCTTGCACATATATGCTATAATTTTTTAAAATGTGCTCACCTGCTGTTTTTGTTTAGCTGCTTGACCTTTCAAGTTGTTACATTAAGGGCTATTTTATAAATATTTACAATAACAATGTCTATTTTCTTTAGGTTTTAGAAAAACCAAGATGAACTCTGTTGAATCTCAACCGTCAGCCTCACACAACTCTTTTGTTCGTCCACATGAATGTATTGAAGTACTGATGCTTGCTCAGCAGAACTGTTCTCTGATGTGCGGTATTGTAATTTCTCGTCCTATCTTCTTTGATGAGTGCATAGGGTCTTAGGGTCTCCTCCATGGGAACATCGTTATGGGTATTTGTGTGTGTGTGTGTGTGTGTGTGTGTGTGTGTGTGTGTGTGTGTGTGTAAATTCAACAGAGAACTTGTTCAATCAGTTCTTATTGTCTTGGATCCCCACATACTGTACTAAACGAATATACAAGGCTGAGAGTTTAGTGGTTAAATAACAAACAGAAAAGAAGCAATGAATTGATGGTAGAGCTGCATTAACTTGCAATTCCAGCTCTACCTGAACATAAATATTACTTCGTGCAAGAAATTCCACTCTCTGAACCCTATTTTACTCGTTTACATTGAAAAAAAGACACGATCCTTACGTATTAAGGGAGCAGTTTCTATTTTGATCATTGTCGCTGCATGGAAAATATTCAAAATCTACTACTTGAAGGAATGAGTCAAAAAAATGAATGAGCACACTGAATGATTTCTTTCACGCTGAATGATTTCTAATGTCCGTGTCAGTTCGAACACTCTAAGATCCCACCAATGCATGCTTTTTTCAACCAGTGGCTGTCCTGAATTCGCCACCTGTGGTCTCAACTATATATCTTGAATTTTCTCGTGTCCTTGCATACTATCTTCAGGTCTTTCTTTTTCCTTCTGGAGCATCTTATAAGCAAACAAATATGCTTTACTATTCCCTACCTTAAAACAAACTAAAATTAGGCTCTATAAATGAGCTTTTGACTCCTTATTTCTACCACCAATGTCTTCTTTTCTGCAACCGGAGAAGAGATTCTCTGGTTGCTG
Organism: Ctenodactylus gundi; assembly: GCA_004027205.1. Lineage (NCBI taxonomy): Eukaryota > Metazoa > Chordata > Mammalia > Rodentia > Ctenodactylidae > Ctenodactylus > Ctenodactylus gundi. The sequence continues at coordinate 400,681 of PVKB01001391.1, forward strand.
TCCCACTGCCTAGCAGGCCATTCCGGTCAAACTTCTCCCACAGTCACTACACTGAAGCCAAACACGCCCAGATTGTAAAATTCAAAACTCACGTCTCAGTTTTTATTTCTCTGGATGGTTTTGTATCATTTGGAAAGCCGATCTCTCCCGTCTTCTGGAACACCCACTCCTGCTGGATTCTGGAACAGCACAAGCTACTACAGTTCTCCCTCACTGATTGTTTTGTTTGCTATTTGTTCTTGGCATTGGCCTCTTAACACTGCACAGCCTTCCAGTTTAGTCCATAGCCACCAATTGTTCCTGATACACAATCTGCCCCAAGGTGAGACAACCCCTTCACATGGCTCTAATGCCTTTGATTTTTCAACTAAGATAGACAGATAGAAATAATGATGCTAGATAGAAACATGGTAGATAGAAAGATGGATAGAGATAGATATTTTCCAGCTGGATTCCAAGTTTCATAGCTCTGGATGTATCTTTGACATCTGTATAGATGTTCAATCGGCACACCAAAATTAACACAGATGAAGCAAAATAGAGGATGTTTTTGCTCCGTTGTATTGTTTTCCATGTCTCCCCATCGGTTGCTCAATTCAGAAGTCAAGAATTTGTTCATGGGTAATCCATTTGACTCACTGAAACTGCTACAATTAACTAGTAGGATCAGTTCTTTCCATCTATTTATATAAATAGTAAGCTTATTTTATTATTATTATTTTTAAAAACAGGATCTTCTTTTGTAATCCAGGCTCCTCTTGAGCTCAGGCCTCATACTCAAAGCAATCCTCAGACTTCAACCTTCTGAGTGCTGAGATACCGACATGCCCCACGACATTGGGCTAATTTTTATGTGGTGCTGGGAAATCAAACCCAGGGCTTTGGACATGCTTGACAAGAAGATTAACCTCTGAGCTATGTTTCCAGCCCAGAAATATTAAGTTTAAAAACAAATGAATGAATAAACATTATGCTTTTTCATTTTTCCTTCCACAGTAATGTATAGCCAACACCCAGCACAGTGGAGCAGGTGCTAAGGCGTGGAAACGTGGGGATGGAGAGGGTAATCTCAAACGTACACAGAAAGTTCTTCCTAGAAGAGTCCTTTTTATAGAAAGTTTCACTTTCTGGAAAATTTTGCTTTGATTCAGGTGTTAAAAAAAATGCATGGTAGGCCTTACAAAGTAGAGGGCGCTATGCTTTGGCAGCAGTTACCAATACCAATACCAATAATAGTCTCTGTCTCTGTTATTCTAAGATTTTACAAATAACAACCCTATTTAACCAACTGCTAACTCATGGATGATTTGGTGGTCATAAACAAGTCACAAACAACAATTTGCCTGGCAACTATTTTGAGGAAAGATGCAATCAGAATCATCTCTGAATTCCTAGGGCAAATGAAGGATTCAACAGGCATGGGTTATGGCGTAATTCTGCACCAGCCATGTTAGATACTTTCATGTTTACACTTGTTTGTTCCAGCTTCCCTTTCGCTGTAATGACAACCACATATGTCTATAGGCACCGACTCTTTTTTCTAATTACAGCTTTCTGAAGGAGGATAATCCGTTTCCTTTGCAACTTACGCTTAACATGTAGCTTAGAAAGAAACTACACATCAAACAGAAGATGACGATAATGACAAGGAGGCTTTGGATGTGAGCAGCAGCAGAAGGCCCAAGTGTCTCCTTCCCTGACACAGCTGACGGCTTCCAATGATCCGTGTCTGTCACTTGGGTGAAGACTGGTATTTGATACGTCTTAAACTGAGTCAGAGTCCTGCCTCTAGGAATCGGATCCCATTGATTTTTAATGAGTGTAATTGTCTCAAGGGTCACTGGAGTTCCCTTTCTTCTTCCCCCATTATTGAAGTTAGCCTGGCTGCTAATGGGGAGAGCGGGAAAAGGGTTAAGAAGCTAATCCTGCTTAGCCACAAATTGAAAGGCAACAGAGTTGGGGCGGAGTGAAGAACCTCTGGCAAACCACTTATTTGCTTCAAAACTCATTGCAAAGGGCAATAATTGTTTTAAATAGGAAAGCTGTTTAATTATAATTGGGGTAATTGAAACTCACCGAAATATTGAATAAAACATTAGCTATTTTAACCAGTGTTATCTTCATAATTATCTTCACGAGTGATAGCAGTGCGAACCATGAGCTGCCTTGAGCCTCACCCAAACCCCAGTGTTATTGGCAACTGCTTCTGACATGCACTGATTAGCAAGAACCACGGCTAAGTAGACACCAGGCCCAACAGGCCATCTCCATGTGGCCCCTTCTGATGCATGTTTGGACAATGACCAGCATGGAATCTGTTTCCAAGAGTGGGCTTTCTAAATGCAACAAAGAAGCACACCAGGCTGGGTGTCCTGTGACAGCCTTCATGGGCTCTGAAAAGTCTTTCTCAAAGCCATTATGATATCACTCAGCATGCCATCTCCCTGAGCACAGCCAGGGCAGGGGCTATTAACTGCTATTTTCCAGCTGTCACCCTTTCTGTGTTGCCTGTCACATCATTTGTCCGAAAGACTCCAGTTTTGTGGTATGTTCCCTTCTTCCTCTCATCCTCCTGAACCCACAGACAGGCTCTTACTGAACTCTGTCTACCTAGGACACCATGCTGACAGCCGTAGCAGGATGGAAGTGCTGGCCTAGTTTGTGTGGCCTAGACTAGAAAGGTTGAACCTGGCAAAGCAAGAGGACAGTGAAAGGATGCGGTAAAGTTGACAATAGCAAGACACAAAAGGGGGAGGCATTCTACCCTCTCATTAGGCTGTGAGGCTTCCTGAGAGGCGTTAACCCTCATCATTCCATCTTAATGCTCCTGTGACAAGCCCAAGTTTTATCTGATAGATGATCAATAGGGCTTACTGAATGAGGCTGACAAAGGGGTCTGTACAGCTTAGGCCTTTTCCACCATCTATAAAATGGGAGCAAGAGAAGTTCTTAAAAATCACAGAGCGCAGAGGGATGTGCAGTAAGTTTCTAACCAGAACTCTGGAAGATATCCGTCACCTCACAGAGTCATGGGAGGTTCCCAAAGTACATGCGCAATGTTCTGAGTGACTCTTTCGGGACACCCTTAAGGCAGAACTGAAAGCATTCTTGATAACCAGCTCAGTCTTCTGTATCGAATGAGCTGGCCCTGTTGAGGAAAAACTTGCATTTCCTGCTTGAGGCTGAGATAAGAGAAATGCAAAGAAACTCATTTAATTCCTGTCCCCAAAGTCACAGGGTGACCATAAAATGAGGGGGGTGGGGATAAACAGAGACAGAGAAGTCAGTGACTTCTTCTAGCCACCTGCCCAGGACTTCTCATCTACAAACATCACATTTGCCGATTGGGTTTTTCATAGCATGTCAAGTGAGTAGGAGGGCCATCTCAGCCCACCATCGCTTATGATGAGAAAGAGCAAAAGGGACCCAAAAGGGAGTGGCAATCTCCTCACAATGTCTTTAGCTACACGCACAAGACCCCATTATCACCGTGGGATTCTCAAGGTCACCTTTTTGTCTTTGGCAATTAGAGCATTTGTCCTATGAGGCGTAGGGGAAGAGGCAGGCCCCTGTATGTTAATGAGTAATGCAGGACTGGGGCAAGGAGGTAGTGAGGAGAGCAGCTAATGTCGAAGAGGTTCCTCAAGCTGACTTCTTGAAGCGGCACATTTAGAAAGAGCTGGATCAGACCACGGAACACGTGAAATGGGCTGAAAACTCTAAAGCATTTGGAGCTGTTGCAAAGTCAAGGTCAAAATTTTAAGGCTTGATTGGAAATATAGTACATGTATGAGATCTCGCATCGGGTGGGCTCAGATGTTCTCCAGATGTGGTCAGAGGCCTGGAAGGTTTGAAGTCTTGGGTTTTCAACTTCAGTGTCATCTGACAGCCTAAAAATAAGACCGTGATAGAATGATGCTATTAATAGGATTGTGCGGAAGGACGTCCTAAAGGGAGTTTTGTACACTGTACACCTGGAAGCGCTGTGCCCTGCAGACCATCACAGGAGGAAACATTAAGGAAGTGTTGAGTTTGGTCCTATAAAGAAGGCAAAGCGCTCTTCTCTTCCTAGCTTTCGATGCCTTAAAACAAGTGGTAGAAAGTGAAATATCTTCTCTCGGTTTCTCTTTGCTCACATCTTTTTTGTTTTCTCTTTTCCCACAGGAAAAATCACAGTCAGTATGGCACCTGGTGTCCTCTCTGAAGGGACAGCTCTTGATTACCAGCCTCTTCATTAGCAAGTGAGGACCCTGTGACAATGAGACCCTGTCTCTATTCTGAAAATTCTCCCTGGCTAGTTTCATGAGTAGCACCTTTTGAATAAATCTTAGTGGCGTTGTCTGCTGTCCAGCAGCTAGATATGTGGAGGGAAATTCAGGCCCTAGGGTGGTTTCCATGCTTTGAGCAAGCTCAGTAAATCTGCAATTCTAGACACTGAAGACTAGGAGGACCTGGAATGTGCCCTGCACAAGGCAGCATGAGCCTGAGTTAGGAAGGAAAGAGTCACGAGAATAGCAGCTACTACATCAGGGTAAAGTGGATCAGACCAGCAGAGCATCTCTCTACGCCATTTATTTTTTAGAAAGTCTAGCATTTATTTATTTTTAAGTAAATTCTAATACACGACTGATACTAGCTCAGACTTGAAGAGAAAATAGGGTCTCTGATCTAGCATGCAAATCACCTTGGTCCTATGGGCTTTGCTTGTTTGCCCAAGACATTAAACACAGGCTGAAATTCATAGCAGTTGCCTGAAGGCTCCGCAAACATTGGGCCCAGGCTGGTTCACTCTAGTGGCCTGAAAAGGACTCCACAGCACATTCATGTCCAGCAGTTTGCCATGAAAACTAAAAAAAAAAAAAAAAAAAAAAAAATCAATCACAGTTTTCCCTTGAGTCTCTCCTCCACCTGATAGACAAATAACATTTTGGCGAGAACACACATCATTCAGATGCATAGTTTTTCTGTCCACTGTGATGGTCGGCTCAGAAAAAGGCAGAAAATGAGGGACAGTTACATGATGTCACTCCAAAGAAGGGAATAATTTTTTCATGAAGAATTGAGCGTTGGGGTTCAGATCAAGGAGAAAACTCAAAGTCATTGAAGAATAACCAGGGGTTCAACTTTGCTTCTTCTGGAAACTACTTCCCAGGCACATCCAGGTGGCATAACCTTCTGGACGTTGGCTCATTCCGCTGTTCACCACCCTGAAGCTTGGCAGACACGAAGACATGACGGTTTTCTTTTTTTTTTTTGTCTGTTTCTTTTTAAATTTTCCCCATTTTATTGACATGTACTAGTGCAAGATTTAAAATTCACAATGAAGTTTAAGTGTCTGAAGGACATTCAAGTTGAGTAAGAATTCATCCAGAGGTCAGAACCAATGCATGAAAGAGATATGGAGAGAATTTCAACTCAGTGGAAGTGATGTTTTGCTCCACCACAATTCAATTAAGGCACTATTTTGGATAAACAAATGTGAAACAAAATTGCTTTGGAATCAAGTTATATAAAGTCTTCCAGTTATTTCTTCATGTCTACCTGTTAAGAACACTAGTTTGTAAAAGTCGTTGCTGGAAAAAAAAAATAATTAATTCTCATAAAACGCTTAACACGTCCTGGGAAAAGAAGATCCGCCATACTACAATTGGCTTTTGAGATTTGACACAAAGATATATCTTGGCGTGGACAACACAAGGAATAAAAAGAGGACCACTGTTAAAATTCTTTTGCTAAGAAAGAGAATCCAGAATCAAAACCCCAGTTAAAGACAAGGAATTCAAAATACATGACTGCTGTGTGTTACTCTTGCTCAAAGTTATTAGAGACACAGCCTCACGCACCCTGGAATCCGTGTCTCAACGTAGAACTATATGAGAAATGAGAAGAAACCCACCCTGGACAAAGGACCGAGATACCTTCTGAAGGAGTGTGCGGGACGGCAGAGAAATCCGAGCACGACACTCACACAGAGGTCGGGAGGAAGTTACAGGATGGCATACCCATGCCAGCAAACGACTTCTCGCTGAAGAAAAGCACCAAGGCTTCTGAGGAAATCCACGTGGTACATAGTCCTGGGGATGAAATGTCTTAAACTTTTGAAAGTATCAGAACAGCCATATTAGTTTGTAAGTACTTACATGTATTTGGTCTTCCCAGGACTGGCAACATGGATTGTAGAATCCAATGAAAAGGAAAAACGCAGAACACCTTCTCCATAAGCCATTAAGAATTTCAAAATGAAGAGAGCAATATGAAAGCCGATATAGAAACCGTTTGCTTGACTCTCTCTGACTCAGGTACTGCCTGTGCTTTGCTTATACTAGCTAATCTGTCCACAGCATCCCTACCAGATGTGCGTTGTCCTTACTTGGCCAGATCATTGGTGGTGAAACCCAAATTGCCACTAACGCAATCTTTCTTACCCAACTACAGTTCCCACTGCCCCTCAGAGAGAGGAGGAAGCACCTAACTGAAGACATTTCAGGTGAGGATAGAACAAGCCCACCCTAGAAAGATTAATCTACATATACATGGGGATTCACAAAGCTGGGAAACCAACCTAAGGTATTTGTAGGCACTGTTTTCTGAGAAATAAAAAACATGAGAAGATATGGATTATCTTATGAATGAACTACATCGGGGATCTAAACTCCATCTACTATGCATGAGGATAGTTGAATAGTTGATAGTTGAAACATTTGGTGTATGAAGTCCAGGGAATCTGAATTTTTAACATTGCAGATTGTAATGTGCTCCGTCAACAATCAGGCTTAGAGAAAAAGTCACTTCTACATGAGATGATTTCCAATTTCTCTTCCAGTTCTAGGTTTTTTTGTTTGATCGTTTAGTTTTAATTCTGTGAAATGATTGTTTACTTGGAGCATATCTCTCTCTCTCTCTCTCTCTCTCTTTCTTCTTCTTCTTCTTCTTCTTCTTCTTCTTCTTCTTCTTCTTCTTCTTCTTCTTCTCCACCATCTTTTGTATAGATCATACAGTCCACCCCCAGAACCATTGCAAATATCATGAGCTGAGTTTCAAGGCAGAAACAGTGTGGAAGAATGTCAAGGTGACAGGAAGTTGCTCACCTCAAGGCAACTGGGAAGTGGGGAAAGAGAAAGAAGGAAGTGAAGATGAGAATACGCCTTTCCAGGTCGCGCCTCCAGGGGCCACCCCTTCAAGCACGCCCCACCGCCTGACAGTGCATGAGCTCCTCAATGGATAAATCCATTGATAGATACAGCACCCCAAGATTGAATAACCTTCTGAAAGCCCCACCTGAGACACGACACTTGGTGGAGACTTCAGTGCTAAACCACAGCACACAGATTCTCAGGCTTCACCCAGATCTGGGAATCAGAAACCACACTGTGGCTTGTAAAACTCTCCAGGCTACTCTGATGCTAGGAGAGTTTGGGAACCTCTGACCCAGGGAAATGAGCTAAAAAATGACACATTGTCAAGCTCCACCAGAGATTCTAGTTTTAAATTTCCAGATAGTTCATGGGGGTGGGGGGGAGGCAGCGGGGTGGGGGGTGGGGGGCGGTCCTGATCACCTGCACTGAATCTGGGATTTCCATGGAGATGTACGGTCTACTTTTCATTTAGTGCTTTACACATTACCAAGTACTTTTGCAAGTGTTAAATTAAAAATTTCCTCTTCAAGAGACTCGAGGACAGTCCCAAGTAGTGATTTTGTTAGTGTTCTGACTGGACTTCAATGTAGTACTTACCTGCTCCCTCGCCGAGCTATTCATGTAAGCACTGTCACCCTTCCACACGTGAACACCTGGGGGAGAGAAGTCTCATATTCTCTTTAGCTCCTCAAAAGGCTAGTTGCAATAGCACTTTGCTTCTCAAAAGGGATACAAAATTAGTTCACCTTTTTCCCTATGTACATCACTTTGGAGGACAAAGTGGCCAGGTGAGCCCTCTCTTCTAAACTCCCCCATGAGCCATCTGGCCATATGAAGTTCACATCAGCCTGGAAGGCAGAATCTATGAGCACGCAATATAAAGTCAGAAGAAAGAATTAATTTTGCTCATAATTAAGATCAGAAATACATATGCATCAATTATTCTGCTTTCACAAGTCTTTATTAATATAGCTTTCTCAAGTGCAAACACAATAACAGTTCAAACGAGAACTATCCTTAAGTTTAGCTTTGCATGTGCAGCAGGAGAAAAGTAATGGCGATGAGAGATTGGTTAAGTCAACTAAAGGTGGGAGGGAAGCAACAGCTGGCTACGCATACCTGAGTAGTTACAGCCTTAGCAGTGTCCATAAGAGAAAGCTACCATCTGCAAAATGACCTTATGCTAATCCTTGCTTGTATTTATTCTACACGTATAGACACAGCACAAAGGGTTTAAGATAGTTAGGAATCAGCAATGTGTATTTTATATTCATTTGCCAGTAATTCAAACTGCCACACTTAGAAATAGACCTTAATTTATACATTTTAAGAGATCAATAAATGAGGTTTTATTGGCGTTTTAGGTCATATTTTTGGGAACCTAAATTACCTCATTTAAAATTCCACTCACTTTTTCATTTTTGTGGGTTGCCTATGTAAGCGTGGATCAACCTAAGAATATTTTGTGAAAAAATGGTCTATGATTCATTTCATAGTTTGTGTGGAGACTAAACTTTTATTTAAACAGAGATTGACACAGTCTGACAATACTAATTTTTAGTGGAAGATAGGAAGAGCTGGATTTCACATCCTTACATATTGCTAAAAGAACCGAGTAAAAAAATGTACCTAATATTTGCCCTAATCTAAATCAAATCGCATGTAGCCAGAGACCCAGCAATGTCTCCTCTAAGCAATGTGAGTCCAAATCTCAGAGGAATTTCCATGTTCCCACAACTCTTACATTCCACATGTCTGTGAGACCAGCACCAACCACATGAATGACACCAAGGTCTACCACTAGCTAGAACAGCAGTCTTTCTTCCTTGGGCAATCCCTAATGAGGCCTCTGTGTTCTTTGATGGCTGAACTCCAGTTGGTCTTATAGGATACCCTAGGTAATCTTCTCAGAGGAAGGTCTTTTGCATTTCCTCCCTTTAACTGTTAAAGGTTTGGATCTTACTGATTTTTAAGGTAACTTTAAGGTATCTCTTTTGCCTTATTTTTACTAATATGTTACACGGTGTTTACATTGAGTATGAGTATTTTATGCACATTATGATCCCTTCCCCTCCCACTTTTTGGCACCTGCATACTGTATCCATTGCCCCTAATTCCCACTATCACCCCAGTCTCAGTCTATAGAATGTACGTACTCCAGGATTTTTGCTTTAGAGAAATCATTCAATATCTAACCTTCTGGGTCTGACTCACTTCACTGAGCATGATGGTCTCACATTGCATTCATTTACCTACAAAAGCCTCCAATCTATTCTTATGATAACAAGATCCCATGCCAACCCAGACTGCTATATTTAGCAAAACTAGCTCTGGCAGAGGAAGAAGTTAAATTTTTTCATAATAAAACTTAAAGAGATTCATGTCCAGTATACCAGCACTGCAGAAAGTCCTTAAAAGAATCTTATATAGAGATAGGTATACCAATGGAACCACAGAGCCCTGAGAAAAGCAAACCACAGAAAGAGGAGAATGAACTGACAAGACTGTAAGTCAAAAAATTAACACTGAAGCATTATAACAGTGGCAAGTTATAGAAAACATACCATGATAGTAACAGCGAACATACCATGATGGTAACATTGAGTGTTAATGGTCTCAACTCACTTGCCCGACTGGATCAAAAAACACAAAACCACCATTTGTTGCCTGCAAGAGATATATTTCACTGATAAGGAAACACACAGACTGAAAATAAAAGGATTCAAATCAATACTTCATGCAACTGGACTCAGGAAGAAAGTAAGGGTAGCTATACTATTCTCAGACCCAGCACATCTCAAACCAAAACAAATCAGGAGATAAAGATGGACACTATATACTGGCTAAGGGAACAACACTTTAGGAAGAAATTACAACTATTAATATATGTGCTCTCAATTCTTGGGCACCCCATTACACAAAACAAAACAAAACAAAAACAGGTATCTTTTATATGGTCCTGATTCCAAGTACTTGGCTTTTCTTAATGCTAATCTCTTTAGTAACAATGTCCCTCTGCCCCCATTTTGGAGTTGCATTGTATATGGCATAATTGCAAACATCGTGTTTTTTTTTTTATCTGCCACTATTTTCTGTTTTTTAGTGTAGTTGTGGCTAAAAGCTGAAAAGAATACCTATGTAACAGCCTAAGCACTGGGCTTCTTTGAGATTTCTCCCACCAGATTAATTTGTCCACTTCCCTTAAATTCAGTTTCAAAGTCTCTGGACAAGGGCAAGATGCCAACATACCTTTTTTCAGGGCATAGCAAACATAATTTTCAGGCTAATTGCCAAAAAGTTCTCCTTCTCATCTGAAACTTTTTGAGCTTGGCCTTTATAATCTCCATTTCTATCAGCATTCTTGTTTTAAGATCTGACAAGAATCTTCCATCTAGGTTGGCTCAAAAATTCTAAGGCTTCTCTAGCTAGCATCTTCAAATCTTTCAAAACTCCTCCAAAAAAACATTCCAAAGGCTTCTAAACATGGTCACATAAAGTCACAGCAATGATGCCATTTCTAGTACCAGTGTTACTTACTAGTATTATTTACTTATCTGTTGCTGGGACAGAATACCTGATACTCATAACATAAGGGAGGAAAGATATATTTTAGCTAACAGTTTCAGAAAATATATTTTAGCACACACCCATTCATGGGTGCCTGGCAACAGTGGAAGCACATGGCAGAGGTCTAGTCAGAGGAAAACTCTTCAAGGCATGGCAGACAGGAAGCCAAATAAAGTAGAAATGGGTAGATGTCTGAAGACGCAGGCCAAGACCAGAGCTTTCCCAGGAAGAAAATGTAACAGTGCTTCTTCTCCCTTCCTTTACTTAGTTCAAGCTGCTAGTTGGGCTGCTGCCCACAAAACAGTAAAACACACCTGAAATCTCTGCCCTGGACATTTCCTAGTCACCTCAAATTAGCATAGTCTCTCCAGGTCAAGCCCCAAGCATCTGCCCCTTCCAGCCAGTCCTCACCTTGCAACAGCACATTGTTCCACAAATACCTCTATATTCAAAATTCATGAGGCCTTTAGGGGAGTCTCCAGATCCAAAACATAGATATGAACAGCAGTGGCCCCTAGAGCATCACACCAAACGGCAAAGTTCTGGTCGCAACACACAAGACTCATAAAAGGCAACATCACACTCAGATGAAGCAGCAGCTACGAGGAATGAGCTTGAACCACAAAAGATATAAAGAGGGCAGATCGTAAAGTTAAATATTAGAGAAAAGCAAGTGGAAGAAAAGCAGTTAACACAGACAAAAGATAGGTAAGTATCACTATAACTGTACATCAGGAACAATTTAGAGAACACGTTAGAAAACTACACCGTAAACATACGTAATGTAATGCTTTATATTAAAAACTAGATAAACAAGATGGGGCTGGTGGCACAGACCTATAATCCTAGCACTCTTGGAAGCTGAGGCAGGAAGATGGCAAATTTGAGCTTTAGCCTGGGCCGGTTAGCAAGACCCTGTCTCAAAATAAAAAAGGGTCCAGGCCCTGGGTTCCCTTTGGTGCAAAAGAAAGAAGAAAGAAAGAAAGAAAGAAAGAAAGAAAGAAAGAAAGAAAGAAAGAAAGAAAAGAAGGAAGAAAGCCTTTTTGAATATGTTTAATAGAAAGTATTTCTCACATGCCCTGAATGTGATTTGAGTTTCCAAACTGGAAACCTAATATCTCTAGGGATCGCTCATTCTTTGAAGTTCATCTTTCTATGCTTGTTTCGGAAACTTGCTGTCTCATGTTGATCAGCCCTTTACGGATGTCAGAGGGCTGATGACAGAGCACACTTGCCTTTAAACAGAGCCATAGGTACATAGTCAGGAGTGACGGACATGAGAAAGGTAATGAAGGGAGATCAGGGTGTGAAGAGTGCTGATTGAATGATCTGTCTGAAAAAGTAATTTATAAGATTTAGGAAAATAATGCAACTGCACACTTGCAAAATAAATGAAAAGTGCAAATCAAAATATATTCATAAAAAATAGATGCATGCACACACAAACACACACACACACAGAGAGAGAGAGAGAGAGAGAGAGAGAGAGAGAGAGAGAGAGAGAGAGAGCAAAAAAATCTGTCCAAAAGCACAAGATAGGAGTGTGTCCAAAAGAGATCCTACCTTTTTGATCCTGGCTTAGTGAAACATTCCTATGGTGATCCACCCCAACCACCTCAGGATCCCAGTGATTCAAAGTGTTGTCCAATCACACAGACAAGTAGCTAGAGACATGAATAGATAAGAATTGCCCAGTCTGCCCCATGAAACAGTCAGTGTGGCAAGGATTTGGAAATGTAACATAATCCGAAGGTGAATCTCCGGGCTCCCTACCGTAGATCCCCTGGAGCACGTGTTCTGTCCGACAGACAGATTGCAGAACCCGCCCTAGAGCTCCAAAGGCAGAATCTCGGGGTGAGGCTGGGGACTTCCTTGTTTAACACACTCCTCAATGACATCGACGTATGTGACAGCTGAAGCACTGCTGCATGCCACTGTCACAAGCCCATGCTCTCAGGAGGCACAGCTTCCCAGGAAGGCCTGTACTGTCTCATTAAATACAGAGTGAAGGCAGCTAGAGTCACAGTCTTGGGGAGATTTAACAACATGTGGCATTTCCTTGGTCACTTTCATCCCAGTGGAAGGTGGCCCCAGAACTATAGATGTGTTCGCTACAGACATTCCTTGAGGTCTTTTCTTCAGAAAACAGTACTGGATGGGACAAGGCTTGAGGAACTAACTGGCTCGCAACACTGGTAGGGACAAAATGTAAAGATCATCAGATCCCAAGGCCCACGCGAAGCTGGGCTGGAGCACAGGGTAGAAGAGGATCAGGGGAGCTTCTCCTCCTGCCCCCTGCAGCCTCCTGGCATTCTCTGAAAGGTTCTCCCTGTGCAGCAGTCCCTCCATTCTGAGCCCTGGGACTCAAGGAGCTACAAAGTGATAAATCAATTATGAAATGGAAATCTCGATTACAGCCTGTCTGCTTAATTGTTTGACAAGTTAATTAATCTCCCAAGCAACTGGGCTCCGTTCTCCCTGTAAATGGTGGAGAAATAGCTCTAGCAGGTCCCTGAGGTCCTGGCAGTACAGTACCAACGAGGCTCCTGGAAAACTATGAATAGTACGCATTTAGTGGGGTCAGTACCCCACCACAGGAAGCAAACGATTCGTCCCAGCGTCTGCCCAGAGGCGGTTTTGTCACTCATTATTTTGTTACTAACTAATTACAATCTGTACTTGTCTGTGTATTTATTTGTTTGTTTTGATATTCTTTCCAAGAGACACATTTCTTTCCTTTCTAATAAGATCTTTTGATTCAAACAGCCTGTGTTTCCAGGTTGTTAAAAACCCAATGATGACACTATCTCCTATCTTGTGGCTGCCTCAGTAGGTGAGGCAGGATTTTCTGGGTGATGGCAATAGACAGACGTGTAGTTCTACCTGCCCGGCTACAGGAGGTAGCTCCTGTTGTGAGTTTTGTCATCTTCAGCTTTTAGCAAATACAGTAGAGCAAGACACTAGGCTGTACCTGCGATGGTCCAAGGGCCCCTGCAGCAGACTCACCTGTAATCTTATTTAAATGTGACATGACTACACCACACCTAGCCCTACCTGAAACAGAATACTGGGATGGAACTGAGCGACTTCTACTGAATGCCTCTTGGGTTAGAGTGCACCGGAAGTGGATGCAGGTGGCCAAAGCACACAGTTAGAAATACACTGAATATCCTTCACACTACACCATTTTGGTTTTACTTTTCATCATTATTTTGTCCTTTCAAAACAGGACGTAAATACATTTCAGTGGAGAGAAGACAGCTTTGGGTTACAGCGTGGTTTTTCTTGTTCTTAATGAATGTTGTAAAAATAAAATTACTGTATGCAAGTTTTTTTTAAATGCCCCTTAATCTAAGTTTTAAGACTTAAGAGGATTATACATCTAAATAAAAAAAGCATAAAAGTATAAAACTTGCAGAGAAAATACAAGGCAAAACATTTATGACTCCAAGGTAGGTGAACAGTTCTTTGATGTACCAAAATAATAATTCATGAAAAAAATGATAAATCAGTCTTCATCAAAAATTTTAAAATCTTCCTCTGTGAAAGACTGTACAAGGAATGATCAGGCAAGCTACAGGTTGAGAGAAAATGTGGGCACATCACATAGAGGACAGAAAACACCGAATATAGAATGAACACTCAGAGCTCAGTACAACATTCCTTTAAATCGGTAAATGATGTAAGCATGGAGTTCATCAAAGATTATTTAAGGGTTAAGTGACAAAAAAATGCATTCAGTATCTTCACCCAGCAGAAAAATGTCAATTAAAATTTTTAGGAAATTTTCTTATATACCTACTCAAATTGTTAAAATCCAAATACTCTGCCAAGCACACGTAAGCATGTAGAACAACTGGGATGTTCGCACCTTACCTGGGCAAATGAAAAATAGTATAACACCTCTGAAAATGGTTTTAGTTCTTTCTTGTAAAGTATATCATACATTTCCACAACATCCTAGGGAAAAGAGAGTTTGTATTCACACCCACAAACAAAAGTCTTGTATTGAATGTCTACAGCAGTGCTATTCAAAATCATCCAAAATTGGGAACAACCAAATGCCTGCCATAAATGAATGGCTAAACAAAACATGATACTATCATTCGGGGAAATATTACTTAGCAGTAAAACTGAACAAAGGTTGGTATTTGGATGACTCTCCATGGCTGTATGTAAGAAACAAATTACATTTTCATACATTATAATTCCATTTATGTGACATCTTCAGACAGACAAAAGCATAGTAATGGAGAACATGTCAGTGGTTGCCAAAGGCAGAGAGGAGTGCAGTGTGCACAAAGGACAGCCCACAGCAGCTTCTGGGGTGAGGAAACTATATTCTTTTTGTGCATGAGAGAGACAAGGGTCTTTCTCTGCAGTCCAGATTGGTCCTGAACTCACTATGTAGCCCAAGTTGGCCTCAAACTCATCACAATCCCCTTGCCTCAGCCTCCCCCAAGTGCTAGGATTACAAGCATGTGCCACCACATCCAGTTTATGTGGTGCTGGGGAATTGAATCCAAGCCTTTGCACTTGCCTGGCCGGCATTTTAACCACAGATCTCCATCCCTAGTGCCCGAAAACTACATGTTCTTACTGTGGTAAGTTGGTAAGTTACCCAAGCCTGTACATGTATTAAAATTTTTAGAACGTACACCAAAAGTCCACTTGATGACATTTGTACACTGAAAGTGATTTTTAAGTCAACGTCGAGGTCAACCTGGAGAATAAATGGACAGAGATTCCCCAGAGATCGTGAATTCACTCAAGAATGGCTATTGCAATGGGAGTACATGTAGGTATTTGAAGAGAAAGGAGACCTTTTAAAGGTAAAATGAGGAGGATTATATAAGGTATCTTGATACAATTATCTTTGGCACAAGAATGAATAACACAGTTATAATTGTTTGGGTCTGGGATGTCTCCCAAAAGCTTCATGTATTTAGATGTTGTGGATTATCTACGGTTTTGGAGTGCTGTTGGGAGCGTTAGGTTGTGGCAAGTTATTGGGCATATGGCCTGGAAGGACATATACTCTTTACCTGGTTCTTCCCGCTGTCTGATCCTTCCTCTTGCAATGCCGTGGGCAGCTGTTCTACCTCTAGACTATTCCCACCATTTCCATCCATGAATGGACTGAGCCCCGCTGAAACTGTAAGTTAAAGCAAGCCTTTCCTCCCCTACATAGTGGGTGTTTGGTATTGTGGACCCACAACAAGGAGTGACGGAGACAACAGTGATGCCGGTCCAAGGTTGGACTGGCAGTAGTGGGACAGATGTTCTAGCACAATTATTTGGTTCCAGCAGTTTTTTGTGATAGTTCTTGCTGTCACTCAAATATTGCAAGCTCTTTTTCTCATAGCCTCCCACCTTCTTACTTTCCTTTCTTCATTTGTTTGCTCTAGGGCTTACCCATTTTGGTCATAATCATATTGACATTGGAAATAGAAGGAGAAAAAAGCTAAGTCAAAAAAGAGGAAAGAAAACTGTAAGTGTAATACCTCGGTTTCTCTCTTGACAACGCTACACAAGATAACTCTTCTCTGATCTCAGCGTCAGGCCAATCACATAAAGGTGTCTGTACAGCTAATGTTCTGGTTTCTCCCTTTGCAGGCATCAGGACCAGGGAGTCAGAGCTGCCTGGGCAAGGCCATTTCATGAGCTCCACTCAGCTTGCAGCCCCGTTCTGCTCTAGTCTTCAGAGTTTGCCTTACTCATATTCTCTTCCACAAACTCAATCCAACTTCAAGATCAGCAGCTGTCAGTTTTAGTGGAATGTTCAAATGACCAAGTGACTGTTAAAGATACAGAGTTTTTGTGAGACCTCGTCTCTGGAATAGCGCTCATGGTATCTTTATATCTTAAGCCTTTCACAGGTAAGCCAGAAGACTATGAGAAGTATTATGAAGCCATAAGCATGATCTAAAGGGCTTCTGGGAGGATTAATGGCCACCACTGTTTGCTGGAGTTGTGACCTCAAAGGGGCTGATGGTGGTAGTGATCACTGGCTGCAAAACAATGCTGCAAGTCCATCTCAGTTCCCGGCTTGTAGTAACAAGGGAGTGTGGATCTGCGGACCAGAGGAGGTGTGCTGTCACCAGGCTTAAAGGAGAGTGGAGGGAAGCTTCTCTTTAGTTTCACCTGTGAAACCCCCAGAAATTCACCCCCAAAGTGTGCAGTGAGAAGAACTGACATATTTCCTATAACTGGTCAGTTCTTTATGACGTAGGATTTCCTATATGCTCTATGTCATGAACCCTCAAAACATTCCTGTAGAAAAAAAAAGCGATCATTAACTTATTAAATTGGCCTAAGGCTCTGCCTTTTACAGGCATGAGTAAATAGACTAGGATTTGAACAGGTAACAAACCCAACAGTTCCTACTTTTGAATCCAAAGAAAGTAGCCCAAGATTTAAAATTATATGGGACTGAAAAGAAATTATCTCTAACAGTTATTAAGTGTATGACTACCACAAGTAATTTGAATCTCCCTGAACCTCAATTTTCTGATCTGAGAAAAATAAGAATAATAATAATTATAACAAATGAAAAATCAAAGAGTTAGCACGATGAAAATGCCATTCCCGCCCCTCCTTCAAATTCTAAGACATGGTGCTGGCTTTCTGCAGGTCATCACCACTCGCCTGATATTTCTGAATGAATGACCCACCACTCCATCATCTCAGAAGGCTTTTCATTACATTTTATTTTGCCATGAGACACACATCTCTCATTTACTCTTTTTGTCTCCTCCCTTTTCTCTTGCAAAAACACACATACTCATTGAAGCTTCCAAAACGCACGCTTGTAGCTTTGTTTTTGTCTTAGAGAGTGCACAATTTGCTCTGCGCCACACCCAACGCGCACACCCTACTGGCTCTTTTCTCCACCTATTTCCTCACATTTGTATTCAAACCCAACGCAGCCCTTTCCCAAGGTGTGTTCCCTTCCTCTAACTCCCACCTCACCTCCTGGACCTCCCACTCCCACCTGAACGCATCCTATGAAACAGCTTTCTGGAAAGCTGTCATCTTCTGTTAGTGGGGATAATAGGATTATTCTATCTGTGTAATAATAACATGTTCAATTTAAAGGGGAAAAAAGTCTGAAGCCACTTAAAAACTGCTGTTTGGCGCCGATATATTATTTCGGTAATGAATAATCACTGAAGATATTATTCTGGATGTGGTTACCATGCAGTGATGTGAATAAAATGCATTAGATGGAAAATTGTATTTCAAGTAAATATATGCACTGGCACAAATGTATTACCACCCATTAATATGTATTAATTCAGAACCAAATGCCAACCAGAGTTCACCTACATGGGTTTGAATGGCAGGCAGCGATTTGGGAGTGGGGAGAACAAGGTTTGGGCTTGGTCAGATAGAGTAAGAAGCAATTGTGGGGAGCATGGTCCACAACTCAGACACAAGTGAGTACGACCCCAAGGGTGGGACAGGCCTGAGCAGTGTTCCCGCTCATCCTTGACTCATTGGCTGAGCACTGCTGATGGCTGTTGACTTTTCTGAAATTGGGCTCTTTCCCTGCTCCCACAATCCACCTCTTCAAATATTCTTTTCTAAAGAAAATAAAAAGAAAGCCTTGTATTATTTCCTAAAGTAAATATTTTGGCATTTCATTTTACTTTCATTTTTTTGAGTGCACATCAAGATCAACAATTACATCTGCCACCCTCAAGATCAGCTTGCCTCAATCAGGAGTCTATGTTCCCTCATCAGCACAGGGCCCCAAGTCCAAACAGCAAAAGCGGTACCTCCTTTGTTAAACAGAGCACCCCAAAATTCTCCCCATTTTCTCCTTAGGGTGATTCAGAGGACTCCAAAGATACAAGTGATTAGGGGGCAAGATGGGAGGGAATCACCAAGGTATCCATCTTCCTACCTATTTGGAACAATTTTTATTTTGAAATGTATAATTTTAAACCTCTCTTTCATTAAAAGGCATCACACAAAAAGTGAAGTCACAAAGCACTTTGTAACCTGCATAATCAGCAGAAAACCAGAGTCAAAGGTGTACAGAGAAGGGCCAATCAATCAACATTTAAGAAAAGACAGAAAAGCAATAGAAAAGCTGACAAATAACAGATCAAGACTCTCCCAGAGAAAGAAACCTCAAGAAGTCAATAAATAAACAGAGACTAGAAAATAGAAACTAAAGCCATAAACAAACACACATCACTCATCTCATAGCAATTATTACTAAATGCTAAAATTCATTAGTATTACGTGGGGTAAAGATGTAGAACCAGAGACATTCATACACACCGTTGGCGAAAACATGCATTAGGAAAACCACTTCCCAAACAGATTTTCTGCTCTCTCCTAAAGTTGAAGGCCTGGTACACAGGCTCTCATTGGCACAAACCTTGAGGAACACATGTATGTAAGCTCAAATACTCATGATAGCTCTGTCCAAAATTACCTTGCAATGGAATCGGTCCCAATACTCACCAGGAGGAGAATGGAGCAGTCTGATCACATGGTTAAATTCTATACAACAGGACAAATGACTTAGGCATCCCCAATACATTACTGAGATACAGAGTATTCACACACACACACACACACACACACACACACACACACACACACACAAAGAGCAATTGCTTTGAGATGTTGTTCAGGACCAGGGAAGTGGTAAATATATAAAGGAAGGCAAGGAAATGATGATTACCTATTGAGGAAAATGGTTACCTCCAAGTGGAGGGGAATGGGTTATGAGTTGGGATTCCGAGGGCTGATGTGGACAAGTGGTACGCGTTTAAAAATTCTTTGTTCAATCTTATGCTGTTCTTTGGTCGATGTATGCATGCTATGTTTTCCCCCATTTTATTGATATGTATACGTGCAAAATTTAGGGTTTACAATGGAGTTGAGCATTTTGTGCACATACGTATCTTGTCAAGGTGACAAGGGCTTTCCCGGTCTCTTTTGTTTCTCTCCCTACCCTTCCCTCCCTCCCAGCCTCCCTCCCTCCCCCACCCTAAACCCCTGTTTCATTTTGTTTTTCGTTTTAAGTTCCATAGGAGTTGTAATCTGGGTTTCTCATGTTTTGCAATAAAAAGTTAGAGTAAAAAAAAATAACCTAAAATGTTTTTTGGCACAATCTCCAAGCTGACCCTTGCAGACACCTGTACTTCTGGTCTTGTTTCTCATGCCCAGGAGTTTCAGTGTGCTGACCACTCACCTACCTGGCCTCCTTCGCTGGCGATAGCTCCTGCTTTGCCCATTCAGACCAGTGACCTTGCTCCATTATACAGTGACAGGCACAGTCATTCACTCCCTACTCACTGACACATAGTCATTTCCTGACTTCCGTGACGTCACACACACTCACTTGGGGACCATCCTACCTCAGTGGCTACTCTTTCTGGTCTCCTTCATGGCATCTTTTTCTCTACTCCATTTAAAATACTGGAGCAGGGATTGTGGCTAAAGTTCTTGCCTGGCAAGTGCAAAGCCATGGGTTTGATTCCCCAGCATCATATAAACTGGGTGTGTCGGCAAACATCTACCATCCCAGCATTTGGGATACTGAGGCAGGTTGCCATGAGTTGGAAGCTAGCCTAGGCTACAGGTGAGTTCAGGACCAGCTACCCAAGAGTTAATCTTCTCCTCCTCCTGTAAGCTCCCTTTCTCCCTTCTCTCCTGTCTCTCCTGTCTCCTCCCCCTTTCTTCTCCCCTGTTTGCTTTCATTCCCACTCCCTCCCTTCTTCCTTTCCTCTCTCCTCTCTCTCTCTCTTCCTCTACAAGGTCAAAGTTTTATATGCATCATTTGCACTCACAGATCACCATCTCTCGTTTGACTTCTGAACTCCAGTGGTCTCTCCTCTGCCAAGTTGGTACCTGTATTTGTGTTCCTCATATTCCTCAAAGGAAAAACAAACTAACTACATTCCACACACACAAAACAAAAATGATTCCAGAGTCTGTTGCTAATCTGTCCTTTCCTCTCCTAAACTTCTCATTCTAGATACTTTTCTCATTCAACCAATTTCCTGGGCACAAGCCCAGGAACCACGGCAGATTTTGTCCCGCTTTTGTGCCTTTCTCCCCATCCTCTGCGTTACTGTCTCTGATCCTTCTTGCTTCCAGGATGTAGCAAACCCATTCACTTTTCTCCATTGTTGCTGTTCCCATGGCAGCTAGGACCATCACAGTCCAATCCACAGCTCAACCGTGGAATGTCTTCATGTCGCCACTCCTCCACCCACTTCCTGCAATTCTTTTCACAACAGCTATAAAGATCTGTAATAAGTATGAATAATACAACTTCATATGGTAATCAAGCTGAGTTTCTCATTTCACTTAGCAAGAGAGTTCCACTTCTTCCTATGTGTTCCCACCCTTGGCTCCCTGCCAGAGCACCATTCTCACCTTCAGTCACCACCTCATTCACTCTGCAGTGAATCCTACAACATTTTTTGTCTGATCCACTAAAATTCAGAACAAGCCTGGGACCTCAAGGTCTTTGCATTCTCTACCTCCTTCTCCTACAACACACTTTCCCTGAGGCTTCCAGTGATGCCTTCTCTGGCCACACCTTCTAAAGTGGCCCTGCCGAACACCTCGGCATTCAGACGCCCACTTACTTCCTGTAGCAGAAGTCTTACCTTTCATTATGTCTCCGTATTAATTTAGACAGTGACCCTCAATAAGTATTGACTGAATAAATGAAGGAAAATGGGTCTTTCCCAGCATTTACATTTTTAAGGTTAAATGTGAACAAATTTTCCTAATTTATGGTACAAAGCTCTGCAAATAGAACTGGTTTTTAAAGAATCACTATGGTTGTGAAAAGTGACCAGTATGTTGGGTAGCACTGATAAGGCAGAAAGAAACTCTATTTTGCTGCTGGCATAATATTAACACCACAAAATATGAAACTCTGTGGGATAGATTGGCAATATTTATCAGGAGCTTTTAAAAAGTAGTCAAACTTTTACTAGCATATTCGCTTCTAAGATTTTTATCCTAGGATCTGAGCATGTGTTTATTATAGTTGAATAAATTAAACCAAGAATCACACAAACCAAAAATGGTGAAAACAATTTAAATAACAATAGGTGCTGTCTGGGGCAATAAATTATCTAGAAAGTCGAATATCATGCAATCATTAGCATTATGCTGTAAAAGACCATTTAATGTCATCAAACTTGTTAAGTTGTAAAATGTGTTTACAATATAATCTTATTTTCATGGACTAAAACACTCCATGATATTTGAATGTATAAAATTATGCCTAATGACACAATGCAAACAGTGGGTGGTAGAATTAGGAGTTGATATCTACATTTTCAAAAGCTTCTGTAATAGGCTATGCATTTTAATTTATAAAAATAACAATGTGTCAGATTTTTGAAACTATAAAGACATAAAACTTGTTAAAGTATGTTTATATATTTATTGTAACAGGAGCCCTCAACCCTCAGGCCTGGACCAGAGAGGAGCTATTCTGTGGCCTTGTACTAAGGAGTGGACCATTGTGACGGAAATGACTGACGCGTGAAGCTCCGCCTCCCGCCAGCATGCTCCTATCAGGTTCTAATATCCCTACTGATTGACAGGAGTCAGAGCTTCTCTTCGTGCTCTCCTCCTACTGCTGCTGGCCATTTCAAAGCTACTTGCCAACAACCTACTGTTGAAGAAAAAATATACCCCCTCATCCTTAGAAGAATGATCTTCAACTGGTCCTTCGTGTTAAAAAAGATTGGAAACCACCGGACTAGATAATCTTTGATTTTTTTTAAAGAGAACATTTGCACAACGTAAAAAGGTAAAACAGTATAAAGTAAAATGAAAAGTAAACGTTTTCCTTAATCCCCTTCCCCTATATCATTCTCTTCCCCACAGTAACCTCTGCTAACATTTTTGATGCATAAATCTTTTCTCCCCTCATATCCATTTTGTTTTGTCAATGACTGGAGAATACAAAATAAGACAGAAGTGTTACAATTTATTTAAACAGTTTTATAATGATTGACATTAAGTTTGTTGTTAGCTTATTTATTTATTATTTGTTTACTTATTTATGTATTGCTGTTATGAAAGATGACAGAGGGTGAAGGGGAATCTGCCCAAGTTTAATTGTTGAGTCAAGGTGTGTGTACCTTTTTGTGTTTTGATAGATATGGTATTGCTTCTCCCAAAGCAGCTGTCAAGTAGCATTTGTGATTTGCTTTAGGAGTCCCTCTTATTTTATGATGTCAGGACAGATGAAACATCCTTTTATTTAGTACATTAATAAAACTAAAGCCTCCGTTTTCTCAGGCTAGGCAATCCAGACATGGTGGTTTCCAGCTCCACTGTTTGCTCGTTACAGCTATCAAAACAGAAAACGCAATTTTAAGAATGTCTACAATCATGCCCAGAATCTCCAAAAAAATATAACTAGAACCGCACAGGAAGGCAGAAAATTTGGGAAAGGGAAAAGAGCAATGGAATGAAAGCCATAATCTTGGATTTTAGGGGTAGGAGATTATAGGTATGTGAGCAGGGTGCTCGGATGTCTTTGACTTTGGGGAGGAGCTCCAATGTTACTCAAGGATGACCTTTGAATCCAAGGAGCAGGCCTTCTACACAGTCTACAATGGCCCAGTGTTGTGAGGACACAATGAATATCACGCAACATACCAGGGTGAGAGAGAGACCATGGTGTAGAGAAAGGTTAAAGCACAGCCCCATGGGGTCCACTTTGTGGCTGGACCATTGTATTTCTTGGGGTATGTAGGCTTGGAAGGAGTTAGGTCAATGACACTGAATGTATGTGACATTCACTTGAAAAATTCCTAGCATGCAAGTTAATTATGAACGCCCCCTTTAGCATTTAAAAGGTCAGCATTAGGCCCTTGCTATCAAAGCAAGGTGACAAGAACAAATAACATGTCTGTTGGATATTATCCTCAAAATAGCTACTGCCTAAGAGGTCATAAGGAGTCTTTTCATTTTACTAGCCTGAATTCCTTCCTTTTTTTTCATACAAATTGGATTTCTTTGTTTTTTCTATCTGTCCAAAGGTAGGCTTGAATCTCAAAGGACTTTACAATTTTAAAAAACAGTACAGGTTTTATTACTCTTAAACACTTAGCCATTTGTAGAATGAAGTATGTGCAGATCATGCAACCATTCCACATAATGACTTCAGAGCAGATATAGCAAGGAAATCTCTGTTGGGTTGAAGCAAGAGTCAGAATACTAAGAGATGAGATTAGTGGCTCAAGAACCACTCTCTTCTAGAAAGAAGAAAATGGACACTTGCTTAAATATTAAAAATATTCTTGAGAAGTAAAAAACGTATTCTTCCTGGCTTTGAGCTCA
Organism: Ctenodactylus gundi; assembly: GCA_004027205.1. Classification (NCBI taxonomy): domain Eukaryota; kingdom Metazoa; phylum Chordata; class Mammalia; order Rodentia; family Ctenodactylidae; genus Ctenodactylus; species Ctenodactylus gundi. The sequence goes on from PVKB01001391.1 coordinate 424,728, forward strand.
GGGAGAAAAGAGAAAATTGTAGAAGTGAGAAGAGACAGTAGCGGACTCCAGTAATCTCATGTCTGCGTAAGTGAGTATTAAGTGTCAGAACAAAGAGCTTCACTGTGAAAGTAGCTTTACCCAAACAAGAGCAGCAACAGGTGACTCTTCCACTGTGTTTCCAAGTACCAATACGAATATAATCTTTACCTATAGTAGTTAATTTAATTCTCCCCCAAATCATTCAGTGTTGATACTATTACTATGCCCATTTTTAAATGAGAAGACCAAGCCCACAGGAGAAGTAATTTGCCCACTATAAAGAGGCTAATAAATGGTGGCACCGTTTCACACCAAGATAATCCATCTTGAAAGTCTCCACCCTTGTCAAGTAGGTCCAAGAACTCAGAGGCCTTAGAAAGGTAATCCTATGAGGCCAGTATGCTGCGTCACAATTTTCTCCCCAGTGTTCCAATGCGGCCTTCGTTTCTTATATAATTCAGGCCTTAGGCAATTTCTCTAAAATCAGATTTCCTCATTGGAAAAAAAAAATATGGGCCTGAGTCAACAAGTGGATACTGAATGAACTTTTGCCTCCTTCCAAGGATAGGACTGTGGCTACACGTGGCTGCCTACCCAGACACATTTCCCACCTTTCTTGCACCCAGGTGGCATCATATGAATAGTCTTAGATGAAGGTGCAGAAGAGGAAGCAATGTCTCTTATGATGGTACGTCTTCCCTACACTCTCCTATTTGGCAACCTTGGAGGCCATTGTGGTACCAGAGATCATGATGTCCTAAGACACCAGGACTGCCACACTGGTACATAAGTATTGCACTTTCCATGACAGGAAATTGAATACTTGTTACACTTACTCCTAGAACTTGAAATTGTCATGTTATAGCATTGAATATTACAAAGTTATTTTGGCATTTATTTATTTATTTAGTCAGACGGGGTCTCACTCTGTAGTCCAGGCTGGTTTTGAACCCACTGTGTAACTCAGGCTGGTCTTGGACTCAGGCAATTCTCCTGCCTCAGCCACCAGAGTGCTGGGATTACAGATGTGTGCCACCACACCCAGCTTTTTGTACTTCTAGGGAATCATATTTTGGGATTCAAAAGTGAGAATATGTCAAATCTGGTGGTGCAGTGCCATAACCCTGACATTCTGAGGGGGGTGGGGGGGGTGGGGGGCAAAGGCAGGAAAATGCCAAGTACAATCCCAGCCTGGGCAACTTAGTGAGATCTTGTTTGAAAAATGAAAAAAAAAAAAGTCTGGGATGTATCTTGGTATGAAGACTCTGGGTCTGATCCTCAGTAGCACAAAAATTAATGAGACCCTACGTGAGGCACTTCATCAGCGTCTGGCACACAGTATGTCCTCAGTCATTGTCACTTCCCTTTTCCCTCTCTTCCCACTGTTTGCCTTGTTTCAGATATGCATTGATGAGAGTAGATACATGAAGATTTGGGAATAAACTGGTCGCACTTACTTTATTTTATTTTTGTGGTACACCGGGATTGAATATCTCATAAATTTGCAATGTAGACAGGAGTGTGGAGGGGTGCCCTGGAAAGACATCACCTGCTGAGGGAAACCATGTGTTAAAATAAGTAAACCCATGAATACATACACATTCAAGGTGGCAAATAAAAATGCTTGCCCACTGCTGGTTTGTTTAGCTTCCAGGGGAAGGAACCTCTAAGATCCTTAACAATACCGCCACAATTTTATGGTTTTATGAATTTTAATTGCTCCTAAAATAAATGTAAACGGGTGCCTCTGCTTGATTCCAGGAAATAAATCCATTTCCATCCAAAGGAGGCTGGAGGATTCGCCTGGGCATGTGGGTCGGAGAGGGGCCTTTGATTTTGTTCCCCACGCACTGGGACAGAGCCCTTGGGGAGTCAGGGCCAGCTTTGTACATTTGTCCTAACTGCCGCTGCTGTCCTGACATGGCAATTAGGGTGAAGACTCGACTCACTGGCTTTGCGATCTGCCCTGGGGATTGGTGGAACACAATTGCGCATGTATCTTCTTGGATCGAGGCCAGCTGGC